>RPOG01003162.1:4832-70913 GCA_008086565.1 Thalassoma bifasciatum | reverse complement strand
TATTAAGTCACAGCATGGGAGTGTATAAATATTTCTCAATTAAAAACTCTGAAGACCAGCTCTGCTACTGTATCAGCATTAAAAATGCATTGGCATGGGGAAAAAACAGGGGAAGTTTGATAAGAAATCAGAACTTCAAGTCTACATCTTTGAACTGTTTTTTTCCCCTCCTCCAAACATTGCCATATCTAACACTTTTCGCTGTTTTGGAGACTGTTACAAAATCTGGGGGATGTACGGACCAGCCAAAAACATGCTGTGTATCTGTTATTGATGAGCATGCCATGCCTTCTGATGTTTCCTCACAGAATGTTCTACATTTCTCCTGCCTGATCTGCCACTTTTTCCGTCAATGCAAATGAGTTTTGTTAGTTTTGTTCCAAAATATGAAAAGTACCAACTGAAGAGTGTGATAACAGCCGCTACAAAAGAGCTGCACAGTTAGGAGTAAAAATCACAGCGCATATTTAACAAAGTGATTCACTTGTTACATGATCATAATATCAAAAAGTTTACTTCCAGCTTTGGCATTTTGAACAATAAAAGCCAAGAAATATCCTTCAAAGACATGTGCTAATTAATGAGCCAAGGTCAAAGTCAAAAGTGCTGATGCTGATGACACATTTCTCTCACGTGAGCCAATCAAAGAAAGACTCGACAGGGTTTCATACACAATCAGCAGCTGGTTAGTTTCCCTTCCTCTGCTCTTGAGACGGCTCTTGAGTGTGTTTTTATTGATCACAATCCCCTCAAACCAAAGCAGAAAGCTCATTTTACAGGAGAGGGTTTAAAATGTTGAATCTGGCATATCTTCTGGGATTCCCCAGTATTTCAATCAATGGATATAGTTTCATAAAACATTAAAAAGTATATTCAATATTGACCTGCCTCTACTGTCCGATGCACTGTTCTTGAGCTGTGTTGACCCGTTGATTAATACTTGTTTATTTTCCTAAGTTGTGCTTGTAAAAAAGCCATTACGTGGTAAATGATTTTCATGTTGTGTAAAGAATTAGTTCTGTTAGTGACTGCAGGGAGGTGGATTTATTAATCTCTAGACCAGTGATACCCAACCTGTGGGTCGTGGCCCCCTGATGGGCCGTGGAGGTATCGCAAGTGGGCCACAAATCATTTCCAAAATAGTCTGAGTTTTAATGGTGGGTAATTATATAAAGAAACAAATATACAGAATAATGTTTAAAAATGTTAAAAGTCTGTTATGTTTTATAGTATAATAAACATGCTCAAACATTTATATGTAAGAAAAGTCATTAAGAAGGCATGTTAAAGCCCAATATGTAACCATAGACTGTATAATGAGTGGACGAAACGACGTTCGGATCAAACTGAAGCCTCCAGCAGATGCCCCGCCCCCTGGTGTCTGGCTGCAGTATAGGTCATAAGCCCCGCCCCCTGGTGTCTGGCTGCAGTATAGGTCATAAGCCCCGCCCCCTGGTGTCTGGCTGCAGTATAGGTCATAAGCCCCGCCTCCTGGTGTCTGGCGGCAGTATAGGTCATAAGCCCCGCCTCCCCATCTATTCCAGGTATGAGCCGGGAAAACTTTAAAAAATTACGATACCTCGTAGAAACGTTTCTCTCATCCTTACACTAAGGTGGTATGACGATGTCATTTGGCTGCATGGTGTTCGGGTGTTTTTTTTCTGAGAAGTTAGCTTCTCATTAGTTATTGGACGTTAAAAACCGTGTTATAATTTTCGTTTTATGATAGTTGACAGCTGCCGTTCGTGAGTAGTTTTTACCGGGGATATAAGAAACTTCGGGAAAGAGCCAAAAGGAGACTAAACCTTCTGAAGAAGAAAAAATAAATATTTTTACTTCTCTTTTTTACTTGGCTCCACCGGAAATTCTCTACTGCGCAGACTCTGGCTGCACAATGGCGGCTAGAGAAACGGGGTTTTTTGGCTTCAAAAACGTAGAACGGTGAGAGGCGGAAGCACGCTGTCCATTCTGTATACAGTCATTGTATGTAACATGATCCGAAGTTCAAAAGAGGCCTAAATTGTAATGAAAAAGATGCAATAAAACCCAAAATGTCACAAAACAAATTGTGCAATACCAAACAATAAGTTGGGAAATTTGAGTAAAATATCCGATTTTGACAATTTGTAGGTTACACAAACTTGTCCCATAGTTTCCTGTTTATCTTCAAATTGCATATATGTATACTAGACACACAATGAGAACTTATTTATGGATTTTTCTGTAACTCATTGGCTGTGGCCAGTGGAGACAGCCAAAGTTGACTTTTTTTTCACCAAGATATAAATCTGAATATGTACGATCTTAAATTAGGACAAAGTTGCACATGTATGTTCAGTGTCACAGCCTGAGTGCATCTGTTTGTGTCTTTTTTCCCCCTCAAAAAAAGGTGCACCCCTACTGGCAACAGGAAGTCATAGCTTTTGCTGAGGTAGTCCCTGAGGACCCACTTTTCGCTGCTTGCAGTTTAAATTTTTCCTGTATGTTTTTGTATTTTGTACATCTCATTCTCTCTTTCTTCAATTTTTCTGTATGTCCTCTCATCTATGGAAAATTAACGACAAAAACCTTTGAATCTTGAATCCTTATCAGTAGAAAGATCATTTTTCCGGTTGCTTTCCAATCCCACTTTTTTTAAAATTGCATTGCTGATACCATATAAAAAGATTTTTTTTTCAAATAATGAAATACTAAAGAAAATATGTTTCATCATTTGATGTGTTGTCTTGCGCTATTTTCAACAAAGCATCTCTTTTTCGACATCTTGCGCTGCGTCCCACTTTGTTGTTTTTGGCAAATTATTTGGGGTATGGAGGTAAATTAATTTTGAAGGGTTCCAAATTTGATATTTTTCGATGAAATCTTTGAAAATCTACTGACAATCCAGCAAGGAGTTTAAATCTTTTAATCTTGGATGTTTTAACCAGATTGAAACAAAAAAATTGCTGCATTTTAGAAACAGAAGAATGTGTTGTTGTTTTTTATTGTGGCAGACAGAAAAGAAAAACGGCTGATTCTTCAGAGAAGGGAAGGAAGTAGGTGAACTGTGTGTGTTTACGGTTTCGTGTTATTTGCAGCTATTTGGTTTGAATGAGAGAGAAACCATTATGTTGATGCTTTACTGTCCCTGTAAACCTCATATGTGCATCATTTTAATTGGTTTTGATCTGCAGTGGTGTTTGACAAAGAAATCCCAATGTTGGTTATTATTTGACATCTTGAGTTATTGATTTTGGATGTGAGGCTCCTAAAGGCAGAGCTCACATGTTGTGCAGCCTCAAGCTGTTGTGTTTTCTAAATATGCAATATCAGATTGTGTCTCAACAATTTGTTATCTTTTCTGCAGAATACTGCAAGTAGATTTTGTTTTTATTCTTATCTTAATTTGGAAAAATATATATGAAGCCTAAGTAGTGGGATCATGCCTTTGCTAAGTCCTGAAAAAAAAACAACCTAAAAAAAAAAAAAGCCAAAAAAACATCCATTGAAGGAACTTAAACCACTTGCTGCTTTATTGTAATCACAGACAGTGCAACAATTCTTTAACCTCAAAAGTGTCAAAATACCAGACACAATTTTTATGAATGTTTTTTGCTTCTTCACCACTGTTACTCAACCCTGCGCAAGATCAAAGTAGAGAACAGTGGCAAAAATTATAAGCAATAAAAATCAAGTTCAAGGCAACAAAAATGGTTGAAATATGCGAGAAAACTTGGAAAATTGTTAGAAGGTAGCCAAATATGATATTCTAATTTTCAGGCACACTGAGAATTGGGTTTTCATTACATGAGCCACAATAATCAGCATTTTAAGAAATACAGGTGTGAAATAATTCACTCTTTGTGTAATGAGTCTATATAATGTCTGGGTTTCTGAAAGATTGACCAGCAATATTGAACTTTTTCATGATATTCTGATTTTTTTTTTTTTTGAGAAACCTGCAAACATTTTTCCTCAGATTTTCTGCTTTTTTATTTAACAATATTATTTAACTACAACACATTTACTCCCAGTTGTCTGTCTGCTGTAAAATCAAAACAGTCTGGACAGAAAAAATTCTTTTATTTCTAGCATTGTTGTTCTCAGGCATCTTTTGTTTAATTCAACTAGATGTGTTTGATAATAATAATTAGTGGTATAAAACAGTGTACAATAGAAAAACAGTATTTTTTTTTTTTTTAAATAAAGTTAGAAACACAACTTAAAGTTTCCTTTTAGAGGATCAAAGATGTAGTCTGAACCCTACCAATCATCTGAAGTTTTTAAAGTACAATGCATAAAATTTTCTCTAATTTTTTTATTCTTGTTTGTGACATATTTTCACATACATTTGATAGTTTTTTTTATATATGATATGGTAGACCTTATTATGTAAACATATATCTCTATTTCAGTGGAAAAAAACAGGTAGGTTTAACCAAAATAATTAAATGAAACAATAAAACTTGATGTGTTTTATAATTATAAGCTGCGGTTTGAAGTGGGATTTTTCAGAAGAAAATCACATTATTTTAAAATAAAATTAAAACTAATCTCTTAAGACCTGGCGTCCACATACGTGAACATCACATTTCTGCCCCTCAGACCCATGAAACTATATATCTTTTAAAAACTCTAATCAATTAGCTACATTTAGGGACACTTCCCGTGTCATCTTTTGGTAAAATTACAACTTTACACCCATTTCAGAGAGAAAAAATGGGGAGTTATGAACAATGATATTTCCAACTATTGACACTGGAAACACAACTTTCTGTCCAAAGATCAAGTTTAGTTTTTATACTTATTAGGTCTTACAAGGGTTTAAATAGGAGGGAGAAATACAAAATGCACACCAGAAAAACACGCGGGTATTAAAGGGTTAAATTGGAAGCTCAAGTTGAAGTTTCCCTTTACAGGATTAGCAATGCATGATAACAATATTTAACTACAACACAAACACTCCTCAAAACAAAACTATCTGGACAGACAAAGGCTGTTTTCCAAACCGCCTACTAAACTAGCGATGCCTACGACTTCGGCTGAAATTCAGTTTGTAGTATCAGTATGTGAAAACTTCTGAGATCTGTAGTAAACTACAAGTTCCCGGATGTTTCTACTGATCCGAGAAAATTTCTCAGTCTGCAACGGACCAGTCTACCTGGCGTACTGTTTCCCACAATGCACGGCGCTTATGGCGTTTGTCAGTTTGGGGGGCGTTCAGGTTGAGGTGAATTACTGACACCTACTGGAATAAATCAGCTCAACTACAACACAACAACAAAAATGTGAAACGGTCCCAGAGATAAAAGTGAAGTGACAGGAAAGAAACAGCGGTAAATCTGCTCACTTCATCATGAAAGAGCTGTTTACTTTTACCAAATTCATAAAAGCCCCTAAATCATTTATCACTTTTTATTTTACACTAACAGCCTTCGTGGGTAATGAGGACGCAGTTTTTACACCAGCTGTAAAAATAAAAAGTGAGTTGGTTTCAGATTAATTTTCAATACACGATAACTTTTGGTGCAAGATAAAAAAATCAAATATGGCGATTTTGCTGTAATAAACTTTTCTCTCCCTGAATTTATTGTTTCTCTAAATGAATCAAAAATTTTCCTTGAACCACTAAAAATAAAGAAAAAAAACATAAAAATTCTCAAAAAAATGTACAACTTCCTTCACATGCATAATTTCATTTATTTATTTTCCTTTGTATCTTATTGACATCTAATTTAACTTATCTAATTTTATTGCTCCTGTAACTTCTCCACTGATTGATGTGGTGAATTAATGACTGAAATGTACTCATGGATTAATTATGATAAAGTTAAACATTAGAAAAAAAACCATCAGCTCCACTTCCTGAAACAGAAATCCATACGACTAAACAGGTCCAACAAAACAGTCACACTACATACTACATGTCAAAGTAGGAGGTAGTAGGCGGTTTGGAAAACAGACAAACTCTTTTTTTTCTAGCATGGGCTTTTGTTTCATGTGTGAAGTTTTGCAGTCTGCAGCCAGAGCCAGGAGACCGTGGATGGTGTGAACACGCCCCTGGAAGTCATGAATACGGCTGCTGCAGCTGAGCTGCTGGCGGAGGTGATGTCTCTTTAAGAGGCTCAGCCCTCTGCCGAAACAATCGTACAACCCCCAACAACAAGTCATCGGACCTGTCAATCATCCGGTCGGCGCCCTTTGATGTCGGGACTCTTTGCCTTGTCTTGGGCTGAAATGAGCTGTTTGCTGTTGTAGGAAACATTAGTCCTCTACGCACCAGGCAGTGAGAGAGAGAGAGAAAGAGAGAGAGAGCCGGGAGGAGGACGACACATCTCAACTTTTTCTCCTTTTTCTCCTGCATGTGCTGCGAGGTTTGCTGCACTTTGGACTGAGGAAGCCCCAACAAGAAAACTCTTCTTCTTCTTCTTCTTCTTCATTGATACTTTTTTTTTCTCCTTCTTTTTGAACTAAATCTTTGAAGAGGTGTTTCACATCTGAAGAGGAGGGGGGACAGTGAAGCAGACATGCCTCAGCTCAGCAGCGGCGGCGGGGACGACCTGGGAGCGAATGATGAGATGATAGCGTTCAAAGACGAAGGAGAGCAAGAGGAGAAGATCCAAGAAAACGCGTTCACGGAGAGAGACTTGGCCGACCTCAAGTCGTCTTTGGTGAACGAGTCGGAAATAAATCAAAGTCCGAGCGCAGCAGCGGTAGGTGGCACAGACAGACAGAGAGAAAGCTGGTTTTATTTTAGGGCTTTGAATGAAGAAGCTCCGAAGCTGCCTCCAGGTTCAAAGTAGTAAAACTTCCCGTGGAGTGATGCTTCAGAGTAACAACACACCACGAAGCAGCTTTAACACACTCTTCTCTTGCATCATTTTCCTCTCTTTTTATTTTTATTTTTTTGCCCTTTTTCTTGCCTGATTTACCTGTTTGTTGTCGCTTCTTCAGGCGGTCAGGCGCGTGCAGCAGGGCGAGCAGAGGGACTTCCAAGAGAAACACCGGGAGCATCTGGACGGTGGTAAGGAGAAGAAGAAACACACACACACACATATACACACACACACACACACAACTCACTATTCACATCCGGTTGACAGAAGAAAAAACAGTTTTATCTCTCATACTTTTAAACTACACTGTTAAAATTAGATGTCTATATGTCTCGCGCGCACGTGCTGCCGCATTAAAGGCAACTTCAAAGAGTTTTTTTTTTTCACTTGCGAAAAAAAAAACAAAAAAAACATGGAGGTCTCTGGTGAGGAAGCTAAATTAGCACACCTAAAAGAGAGATTTAAGAAGCCTCAAAGCCACTCAGCTTTAGACTAAGATGATAAATAGAGCATGACCTTTAATAAAGTCATCACCACGATATTATATTTAAGTCCTGTGTGACACTACTTGTGTTAAAACTGTATAATCAGTTAAACTTACCCTTCTCCTTAGCACAAACTTAAGATTTAAAGTGGAAGCACTTATATTTTTGTGTTGTTTAAAGCTTTATTTGCCTATTTACCACAGTGTTAGTACCCAAAATAAACAAAAACAACATCTTACAAAGTGTACACCTCTGTATTTTCCAGTCAAAATACCTCATCACACTTAATGTCAGACACACACTTCAAAAAAATGAAATCTAAGAAAGAGTTAATGTCTTGTTTTTAGTCAAAATTATCCTTTAAGTCTTGAATTTGAGCCACATTCAACTGACAAGTCCAGAAACACGTCTTATTTCAAGATGTTAAAGGACAAAAATGGCATGGGAATTGCTTGTGATGAGTATAAAATAATCTGACAATGAGATTAGAATAACTTGCTCTAGTTTCTTTCAATCAGAAAGATGTCTTTTTACAAGACACCATTTGCAGATTTGTTTCCTCCTTACAAGCAATTAAGATCTTGTTTGAGCCACATTCAATTGACAAGCCAAGAAATGTCTTATTTCAGGACATTTAAGGACAAAAATGATGTCTGAATTGCTTTTCATGAGCATTTAAAAAGTCTGATAATGAGGTAAGAATAACTTTCCTGTCAAGTTTCTTGAAATAAGAAAGATGTCTTTATACATTTAACTTTATTCTTACCTTATTGACAGATTCAGTGACTTGTTACGAGCAATTAAGACCACATTTTTGTCTTTTAATAGCTTGGAATGAGACATTTTTCAGGACTTATTGGTAGGATGTGTCTGATATCAAGACTAATAAGACAATTTTTACAAAAGATAAGAGAAAAAATGTGCATTTTTAATCTTGATATGAGCTATATTTTTTAACCCAGTCCACAAAAAGTGTCCTTTTTCAAGTTATTTAAAGACAAAAATGAGGACAGAATAGCTTGTCACAAGAAAAAAATCTCCCAATGTGGTAAGAAGTCTTGCATTAAGACTTTATTCTTTCTAGAAACTTGACGAGTATAATTTTCTTAACCCATTGAAGGACTTTTTTACACTCATTACAAGCAATCCAGATGTCATTTTTGTACTTGAACATCTTGTAATAAGACATGTTTCTGGACTTGTAACTTAAATGTGACTCACATTCAAGACCAAAAAGACAATTTTGACTAAAATAAGACTTAAACCCTGAGCTAAAGGGAAACATTTCAGTCAGATGTTGGAACTTGTTTCTAGATAGATCATCTTGATTATCTTGTTAAGCGATGCGGTCTAAAAGATACATTGATTTAAGTCATTTCTCAGTCGAAACAAGCTTTTATTACTTGTTATAAGGTTTTGTAGCTGCTGAGTTGTTTGTTAAAGATAAATCAGTGTTTCAAGAAAGAGACTCAGCTTGAATCAAGAAAACAAATCTTTATTCAAATCCGTAGCTCGTTATAAGACACAAAATCTCTCAATACAAGAAAATATGGCTAAATTTTTTTCTGTTGGCAGACAGTTTTGCTTAGTTAAAGTAAAATATACCCATTTTTTGTTTATTTTTTTCTTGTTTTTGAAGGCTGACTTTTTACAGTGTAGGAAACATATGTTTACAGCAAAAACTGATTGCTGAGAAAGTTATTACGTCTCATTTTAAGTACAAAATGTCTCATCATTCTTGATATGAGCCACATTTAACTGCCAAATCCAGAAAATATCTTATATTAAGATATCAAAAGACAAAGAGATTCTAGTATTAAGACATCTACGGGGAAAGTTTTCTTACACCTTTGACTTTTTACAAGCAATTCAGACCTTATTTTTGTGTTTCAATATCCTGAAATAAGACATTTTCATGGCCTAGTAAGTTTAATGTGGCTCATATCAAGAATAATATGCCAATTTTTAGTAAGAATAAGACAAATAGACTTGCTTAGATTTCAGTTTTTGCAGTGCACATATGTTCTCTAACTATATTTTCCCTTATTATAGGTAATAACACTGCAATTAATGGTCAGATTAAGCTTGAAACAACACAAAACATTCAATAGATTTAATTTTTTTAAGTGTGTTAACCTCCGGAGACCTGGGATTTTGTCTAATTTTCTTTTTTATTTCTATTTGGGATAAGTGAGACCGAATAAGTATAAATCTAAAACTTGTTCTTTGCACAGCAAGTTATGTTTCGAGTGTTTTAAGGTATTAGTTGTAACATACGAATGCTGTGGCAGATAAATACACTGTCCCTCAATGTGACTAACAGATCAAAGTTTTAGAAAATGAAGTATCCAGGGTCTGTGAGGCAGAAATGTAATGTTCATATATGTGGAGGGTTACAGATATGTAGTGTTTAAATAGAAAATTATGTTCGTTTGAGGGGGGAAATATAGAATCTACATTGATTTTAGTCTCTTAAAGGAACAAAAACCACGAGAAAAATGTAAAATAACTCTTGTAAATAATTAAAACTGCAGTTTTTTTGTAACCTGTTGAAAAGTTTACTTTAATATGGCACCAGCATCAAAAAAAGGAGTTTAAAAAAAAAAACTGACTGTGTCTTCAAGCTGTAGCTGACCCTCAGAGAGGCCGCTGATGCTTAATATGGGTGGTGGTGAGAGATAAATTAACACATAGGCTTCAAGAGTTCACGCCTCTCAGGCTGGGTGACGGTTGTAACGCTTTTGTCTTAAGCATTGTCGTCTGCACTCATGCAAGGATCTAACATGTAGCAACTAGATCACTTGTAAACACTCAACTGTTTTGTATTTCTCTGGGTGCTTTTCTTTGTTTTTTTTTCTGGTTGAATCTTAAAGCAGTGATTTGAAAGTAAGTCAGATTTGTTTTATTGACTTAAGTGTTAAAGCATTTTTGATACAGAATCAGATTTTAAAATGTGTTATTAGAAATCAGTCTGCAAGTTTGCACAGGGATTACACATTGCTGAGGTGAAGTTTTTCTGTTACTAACTTTTATTTTTGACCTCAGTGTCGAAGCAACAAGATGGAGGCATGTACAAGACGACGGGGTACTCGGGGTATCCGTTCCTGATGCTGCCTGACCCCTACCTCACCAACAGCTCAGTCTCTCCATCTGTAAGTACACTTTCACTCACTCGCTGTGGTTACTCTCGTGTCTTATCTGCTTGTGTTTGGAGTCAAGTTTGTGCGCTTTGTTTTATTTTTGAAGTCCTGACGCTACATGTGTGCAATCGCTGAAGTATTTAATCAGTGCTGGTGGAAATGCTCTTGCTATGCTAGTTATAAGCCTATTATCGAAGCACACACTCTGAGATGAAGTGTTTGAACCTGGCAGCTTCAATATTTGTGGTTTGAATAGATCCTCGGTTGTTAACGATGTCGATGCTGGACATCTCAGTTGTTGAAATATTTTCTGTCTTTTTGATGTTGCATTCCTCTCGTGGCTTGTGTTTTAATATTTGGCTTGAAATCAGGAAACACACACAGACAATTAGGCTTAAGGTCAGTACTGCTTATTCTTTTAGGATCCTCACAACTTATGCCACTTTGAACAATTTAATTTCACCCAAAATATGATTTTTACACTCAAAATGTACTCTTTAATTCTTGAATTAAAAGTAAATTAATTTCAGTCAAGTTATTTTTGCAGTTATTTAAAGGGTTTGAGTGTTTGCTTTTGCATTTGTTTCAAAATATATCACTTGATTCTGTCATGTAAAGAAGAAGTATGTCTCAGTTTAGCACCGTAACAGTGGTTTTATTTTAGTAAACGTACACAAAGCTGAGCACAGTGGAGGAGGATTTGTCGGCTCTGTTATTGTGATCACATTTGTAGCTCCACAAATCAGCCACAAACTTTACATGTGTCGTGATTTGGCTTTGAACTGCGTCTCTCCCGCTCTCTGCCTTATGAAATAAAAACCGTGCTCTCCCTCATGAGCGCCGCAGCCTCGAGAGACGAGAGCTTGTTTTTGTTTACGCCTTTTGCAGAAGTTGGAATATGATTGATGTCGTCATCGCGAAACGGTTTGGCGTGACGTTTTCCGTCTGTGAATCACAAGAGGTTTGTTGTCGCCTCGATGGCTGATGTGAGTGTAGAAACAAACACGAGAAAAAAGACTGGTGGAAAGGTTTCAAGTCTGCAGTACAGCTCATCCAGACAGACGGCTTTGAAATCTGAATCATAAAAATCCCTTCAAGAGCTGATATCCGTGGATAGGCTGACTAATTACACCAAACATGAGCAACTGTGCCGAATTCATTTCTCACATGTTGTGTAATCCTGTTGCCTGAATTAACCCTGGGCTGGAGCAGACGCGGTGTTGTAAAACAGCAGAGATTCTTGTTTACGTGATCACATGTGCTGAGGCCTGATGCACAATGAGGAACCTGCTGTATCACAGAATCTACATTACGAGCTAAATGTGATTTACCAATGCTGCGGTGAACTTTCAGAGAGCGTTTTCTTCAAAGCAGGAGTTGAAACGTGGCTTTGGGTCATGGGAGTTTTTGACGGGTCAGTGAAGGGTCAGAAAAGATGCTCAGTGTTTCTAGAAAACACAAGACTCACCATAACAAGCTTGTCTTTGTGCTGGTGTCATGGCTTCTGCAAAAAAAAAAAAAAAAAAGTTTTGAGATGAATCTGCTGCTAAACAAATCCCATATTTTATCAGTGATTTCTTTATTTGTCGAATTTGTTAAAAAAAAAGAGATAAAAATCTCAGATTTCCACTGCTTGTTGTTGTGACTTCCATGATGGTTTGCTTTGTAAATTCTTGCAGAAAGACGCTGTGGTGCGTCATCTTTGGCTTCCGTGGTGGAAAAACTGATTCACACTCACATCCCGTAAATTCATATACCCAATTCCTCATTGATTGAAAACTTTATTTACAATAACGTTGAGTTATAACTACACAGGAAAAGAACATGTTACAAGAAACCTATAAAGTTTTGATAACATCCATATTCACTTCAATCAAATTGTTTATTTTTTAAAAGAAGGAAGAAGAAGTTGACGTCGACACTTTCGGAGGGATAAATTGATCCTGAGTTGCATTTCTGATAGCTACCAGATTACATTTCGAGAAACCAGTTTACTTCCTTATTCCTTAAGGCCCGCATTGCCTTTCAGCAAATGCTGAATGCTGAAATGCTAAGCCACAACCCTAACCTTGACATCTCCATCGCTCTATTGGAGCAGCGTTTTACATTAATTACTTCACTTTAACTGCGGTGGCACCATAAAATTTGGGTTCTTTTGGCAAATGACTGCTGCTACAAATGAGGTAAGGAAGAGTAAAGTCATTCACATAAGTATCCAGAGTTCACACTGCAAAAACTGAAATCGAAGCAAGTCATTATTAATTATTTTTAGTAAAAAAAATGTGTTATTATTCTTGATATGAGTCACGTTCAGCTGACTAGTCCAGAAAAATGACTTAATTCAAGATATTAAAAGACAAAAATGTGGTCTGTATTTCTTGTAACAAGTTGGAAAAATCTGCCAGTGAGGTAAAAAAAAGAATTTCTTGTATTAGACATCTTTCTAATTTAAAGAAATTTGATGAGCAGATTTTTCTTTCTTCGCTGGCAGATTTTTAAAACTTGTTACAAGCAATTCAGACCCCCTTTTTTATCTTTACATAACTTGAAATGATACATTTTTATGGACTAGTCAGTTGAATGTGGCTCATATCAAGAATATTAAGACATTTACTACAAAATAAGACATCATGACTTGCTGAGATTTCCCGTACCATTTAAAGTTTTTTAATTGGAAAATTTGATCAACCTTTTTGGAAATTAAATGCCGACACAGATAATTGACCAAAAGCCAATTTATCTCTCTCAGGTTGATAATTAGTTGACCCCTCAGTTGTGACTTCTTGCAACCAGACATAAAATAGTAGCAGAAATCAATAAATGTCTTTATAATCTACCCTGTCAGAGTGTTAACAGAGCTTTCAGCAGACGATTGCCTCCTCCCTAGTTGTCTTTGTTTACTCTTCACACTGTGATTATTAGACTTGAATGACTTCTTCGTACGTGAGAGAGTGTGCTCGTATTTCCTTCAACATCTCTTTATTGCATAACGCAGCACACATCCGGCGTCACCTCACACAAACACTGTCGACTGTGACGCTATGTTGGTGCTCATCGCTTCCGTCACCTTCCTCTCAGCATCTGCTCCTCATCTTCTTCTTCTTCTTCTTCTTCTTCTTCTCTGGCCACAAAAGCAGCAGCGGAGCCTCCCTGAGATTGTTTTTGTTGAGGGTGGGCAGAGCTGGGGGGTGAGCTGGAGGTAGGGGGGGGTTGGTGGTTGTAAGATAAAGAGCACTTTCTTTCCCCATGTGTCTTCCAGACTCCACACAATGCTCACTTGTTGCTGCGTCCCTTGTAATTAGCCCGCTGGTTGTGAGGCGGTAGCGTCGTATCGGGCCCCGTCTACCTGCCACTTGAAAGGGCTGAGAGTGGTGGTTTAGTCTGGATGGGGGGGCTTTGGTGAGGGGTTGTTGATGATTATGGATGGGAGAGAAGGATCGGAAACTAGAGGCCTGGGAGAATGACAGAAAGCGGGGTTATATAAGATGAGATGACATGTTTGTCCATCTGTCAGTTCAATATTTGAGTCTTCAGTGAGTCAGAAAACACATCCTACAAAGACCTACGTGACAATATTTAGAGACATTAAGTGTAAAAATGATGCAAAAAGAAGCAAAAGCACATTTAAAGAGACAGGGATGGGTTCTCAGATGACAAAATATATCAAACTGTCCTTGAATGATGATGTCCTTCTATCCTTTCATTCTCATCTTTTACCAATAAAACTATTTTTTGTTGCTTTTCTAAAAGCTGATGCACCAAAAATTTAAAAACAGACTCTGTCACTTTTACTGTTTTCATTCTCTGAGCTTTTTCAGTTGATCGAAGACGTATTAAAGCTGCAGCATGTAAAAAGCTGATGTAATTATTCTGCAGATCAATCAAAACATTCAGAGATTGAATGGTGATGCCCGACTAGTATCGATTATGTGCCGAAGACATTTTTGAATTAAAATGTTCTGTGATTTGAGCTTCTTCCCCCTTTTAAAAATCAAATATCAACATTTTTACTCCACAAATTAATCTGCAGAGTTGTTTTGGCTTTGTGCACAGTTTGTTTAACTGAATATGTTGGCGACCAATTTCCTCTAAACCTTTTATGTGTTCCTGTAAACTGCTTTAAACTCTTGAACTCATTGTGAGAGCAGCGGCTGAATGACTGTAAGTCGTCACGTATCAGTCGTAATATTTCTCTGCTTCTCCCTCTTGCCCTCTCCTGTGGTGAGCTGCGTGGGTTTTTGTATCTCATTGTTTAAAAACTAATCTAACATTTCCATGTATTTTTTTTTTTTTTTTTACATTCCTTTTATATTTGGACATTCGAGCCTTTCAAATACAGACGATAAAGGATTGAATACGAGCCCATCCAAGGACGTGGAGCTTGAATCTGTCTGATCTCAACCATCAGGGGTCGCGTTGCGATTCACAGAATAGCAGAAAGAATTCCTAGAGCTGCTGCTTTAATATGAAAGGACAAAAAAAGATGAATAAGTAACATCCTTTTTTAATGTAACATCTCATGTAAAGCTGCTTCTAATCTCTGTGTGGAGAAGCAAAGACTGTTCACCCTCTTTATCCCACTCATGGATAATTCTCCTATTACAGCGTTTCATGGGACATGTTACATTAATGTAGATATCAGCCGTCCTTTCAGGGAGGTGGCCAAACAAGGCGGATTTATGGGATTCAGAGATGTGACTAAACTCCCCTCTGCTTGTTATCTTCGGATAAAGCTTTATATGGAGTGTGTAAGACGGCGTAATGAACAGCAAATGTACACACAATAAGACATTTGTATGTATCTGTCGTGTTTTTGTTTGTGTGTTATCGCAGTTTGTCGTCGTGTTTGAAGCCGTTGGCTGCATTTTCCATGTGTTTGTGATGTGTTATAATGTGGTGCTCTAGTGTGTGTGTGTGTGTGTGTGTGTGTGTGTTTTCCTGGCTGTTTGTATAATTCAGTGGATTACCAGCAGTTTTTGAAGGGATCATGCGTCTTTGTCGTCTCAAGGAGTCAAACCCCGGCGGAGGGGAGATTTTCAACAACAACTGAGCATCTTCTCCTCCAACATCACTTCAGTATTTCTCCTCTCTTTGCATATTGTTTAGTAAGGCTGAAAAATATTAGGAAATACGATATTGCGGTTTTTTTTCTTTTAACTTTCCTGCTTCCCTGCTGCTTTTCAGATAAATTCTCCCTGACTTTCCCTGAAATGATGATTACAGAGTCTCAGCTAATTTCCTCAGTCTCTCTCTACCTCTGTGAACACTTTTTGCATTTGAATGAGTCTTAATCATGTTGCTATCCCAATGTTGATTACTGATATTCATCTATAATATTTCCTGCAAGTGATTCTTCTCACAACAGGTCAGATTTTTTAGCCAGAAAGAACACATACAGTTGCTCACAGGGTTTGTCCACCTCCTGTGTTTTGCCTTTTTCGTAGGCTTGAATGGCAGTTTACTTGGACATGAAACTACGACTGTTTCAAGTTTTATAGCAGCTCATGAAATCACTCTGTGGGAAAGGAGGAGGTGAAATAAACATTAAAAAATGAAATCCGAAGATTCAAAATTAGAGCTTAAAAACAAACAGAGACTGAGTTCTGACTGAAGACAAAGCTGAACGAAGCACTGGAAGCCGCTGCCTCTAATCCTGAAAGTGTTAAATAAAGCACTTTATGTGATATTAATTATAAGCAAACTGTCCAAATCTCTACAATGCTCCACTGGCCCTTTCTCTCAGTTGCTGCACATCACTCTGCCCAACCCTTATAACAGCAGGAGAGATGACAGAGCGCAGAAAAGGTGAAATAACTGTGGAAGTTGTTGCTGTAATGCGGTCAAATATAGAAATGGATGCTCATTTATGGCGCTTTTCCATTATACAATTCCAGCCCTACTCTACTCGGCTCTACACGGTTTGGTTCTTTTCCTCTAGCCCGACTACAGACTCACGGTGGGCGTGGATCTTATAACACAGCTGCGCTAAAGTGCTGCGCAGAAGTGCGTGCATGTTCATCTATAACGCCACACAAACATCATTTTGTACTAACATATGTGCCACCGTGGTCTTTAAAGGAAAAAAACAAAGATTTCAAAAGATTTCATTAAAGTAATACAGCGGCTCAATGTCGGTCGTCATGACAACGGAGGTAAACAACAGCCTGGTGCTGCTGCACGCGGAGGAAAACGAAGGAGCTGCTTCCTGACATCAACTCTTCCCTGGATCCAGTGAGATCACTTTAATTTTTGATTTTTGGGCCTGGTATAGCAGAGATTTTTTGTTGATCAATCATTCTTCTTTGAACTGGTTTTCCTTTTTGGTTCCCTGTGGATTAATGGACTGATTGGTGCTTAAAGACTCTCGTGGCAGACAGATCGCTCCAGCACTGACGAACTGTGATTTAATGGAAAAGACTCTTTAAAGCCAACTATCTTTGCTGTTAACTTCTTTTTGGTTTAAAAAGGACTTTTAACTTATTTAGGAATCATGAAGGAGCATTTTAGGGCTGTATTTTGTCTTCATTCAGTCTGGTTCTGTGCCGTCAGGTTTAAATGTCATTAAAATCCCGTCGCTGACTTATTCCTTTGCCTCTTGTAAGTGATTTGTTCAGAGTCAGAAGCTGCAGAGACGACATTCTCTGACCAATGAGTGACCGGCAGTCCGTCCACGTCACCTTTTAGTATCGGCTTTACTCTCTTAGAACCAGGGTAGAGTAGGTACTAAAAACTGGCGTCTGACGCGTAGTACCGCGCTAATGGAAACGCAACACAAACCGAGTAGAGGCGAGTAGAGTAGGGCTGAGACGAGTCAGTGGAAAAGGGCCATTAGATCTGTTAGTAATGTGATTGGGTGTCAACAGGATACAGAAACTTAATTGAAAAGCTCAACTACATCTCATAACCTTGTGATATAAATATGTTTATATCTGAAACAATACATTGTACATCCCTACTTGCTCCATGTAAGTTTTGAGTGACGTAATGTCTTTGTCTTGAGAGCACCAAACGTAACCTGCTGACTTTCACGTAGAAACTCCCAGCATTTTCTAGACTTTCAAGCCCTGATATTTTCAGGAACTTGCCATTCACACATATTTCTTACAGGGGGAGATTATCCATGTTAGTCACTCTCTCATAAATCTGAACACTCTGGTGCAGAAGAGGAGAGGTTGGCTGGTTCGTGTGTGCACAAAGAGGATGTTTCTATTAGTGCTGATAATGCAGAAAATCTCATCTTGCTGTGAATGATGGCTCTCACATCCAGATTGTCAGGAGAAATTTCTCCTAAAGGTAAAAAAATCAAACATGCAGATGGGACAGTTTCAGTAGTTTAGTGCTCTGCTGCAGCTCTAATTCGACTTAAACTGAGTTTATCCATGCTTAATGTCACCAGAGAGTTAGAAGCTCGTCTTTTGGATGAGAAACTGTGAATAAAAAAGACAGAAATAGTCTTTAAGTGTTGCTTTTATGTGGTCTACTGATGTTTAAATCAGTTAGCATATAACCACATAAGAGGAAGAAGATCTTTGCATTGAGGATGTCATCAATTAATCTATAAATGTGTGGTCTCGCATTATGTTAAGCTGTTGGTTCACTGTTTTGACTTTGTTGCATGTTTCACCGTTAAACATCAGGGTGAAGATGTTGAGGATGGAGCATAGAGAAATGGATTGTGGGTAAATTGAGACTTACTTTAAATGTGACGACACCACAAATGAAATATTATCTTTGCTTGTGGATTCACATGGAGAATTTTAAGGTAGAGGCTGGATCATTTTATCGCATAATTTGGACTTTTGTCTCACAATTATGACTTTATTCCTCATAGTTTTGACATTTAATTGAATATTATTGACTTTTAATCTCAAAAGTGTCATTTTTACATTCCATAATTTTCAATTCTTGTCTCGTAATTCCAATATTTTATCTCATAATTAGATTTTTTTTATCATCAATTTGATTGCTTTTGATTATTTTGGTAACTTATTCTGTAATTTCTACAATTAATCTCGTAATTTTGACTTTATCTCATCATTTTTGGCTTATCTCATGGTTATGACTTTATCTCAATTATTTGACTTTATTGAATTACTTTGACTTTTTTCTGATTATTCCAAAGTTTTATCTCATAACTATCATTCAAGCTAATAATTATGACTTATTAATCTCACAAGTGCAACATTTTAGCTCAAAATTTTCACTTTGTCGTCTCGTAAATTCAACTTTTTATCTCATGATTTTACCAATTTCATTATAGTCTCTACTTTTCATCTCAAATTTTTAACCTCAAATAGAACAAAAAATAAATCTTTTCAAAACCACTTTCACATTTTTATTTTTTCAACTGATCAAAATGGGCTGTATCTTTTCTAGATTGTTAATCTTTTTTACAGAAAATCCTCCTTTTCTCCCTCATGTTTTGTTCTGTGTTCTCCCAACAACAATCCCTTTGATGTAGCAACTGATATCAACAACACATAAGATAGGGAACCTAAATATGATTGCAATGCGATAAGTTTTGCAAATCTAGAGTTCTCGTGTCTTTGAATATTCACAGGAAGAGTTAACAGTGTTCCACGGGTCATCCAGGGTTTTTTTTTCCTGTGGAGCATCACTTTGATACGAACATGATTTGAGAAAGTTGTGACTCTCCTGTGTGTAATCAGCTCTGGATGAGAAGAATCATATCTGGTGATGTTTGATGGAAATTGGTGGGCTCAGGATTAGTGGTCGACCCGCCCGATTAAACAAAAACAGGGGCGGTACTTTTTTCAGAAGTGGCCGATGACTCACGCATGAGGCATTATTGGTGGTTGGTGGTTTTATTTTGACAAATATTTGGACTAGATTTTAATCACTAACTCACCAAAAGTCCTTTTATGAGCTCGGTGTGTTTGCATTCAGAGTTTTATATTTTCTGCCTGTGACGGATAAAAAGAAGTACTTTTTTAAAAAACGGATTTTTCTGAGTATTGTTTTCCAATAATTGATCAGCTAATAGAGCAGGCGTTTGATCGTCAATGTTGTGCATAATGACTGTCAGAGAAGCTGTGAAACTCCCTCTGATGTGGAAGCTGTGGTCACACCAAGACGTCAACATGCTCCAGCGACAGCGCGACGCCCCTAAATGCTCCATCTTCACCGCACGTGGACACATTTACTGCATCGATATATGATAATTTGGGACAGGGAAGAGAAGTGTTTGTTTTTAAAATGCTCTTGTCAACTTAGTCACTGGAATTTACAACGTGAGCGTGCACTGTCATTGTTCTGTTTGGGGGAATTTCCTGCTCATTTGACATTTTGGTTACACGGCTGTCTTCCTGTCAATTTTTATTCGTCGACTGAGACGGCTTAGATGTTTGGGAAGAGTAGGGGTGAGATTCAGTCATTTCTGGGACTTTAAAGGCTTGTGTGCTGTGTTCTGAATTAAAAATGTCCCCTATAATATTTCTCTTAACCACACCAGGATTTCAAAATCATGCATGAAAATAGCCGCTTAATTGTCTTCGACCACATAGTCTTCAGTTTTTATTCCAGGGGAAACGTAACGTCCTTTCTTAAGCCTCTAAACGTTTTCACATGCCTACTCCTCTTCTTCATTTTCCATTCACAAATCTGCTGCTGGTGTTAACAAGCACCCCCCCTTCCCTTCTTTCCTCTCCCAAATAATACAAAGTTGATCCTCTGAGATCAAGGGAACGGCATGTGTGTGTGTGAGCCTAGAGGATCTTGCCACTTCCTTGTTTCTCATTGTATTGCCGTGTTGACAGGGGGGTTGTTCAACCAGCCCCTTGTCCCTGTGTAAACAATGGCACCAACACAGGCTGAGGCCTCCCTAATCCCCCCCCCCCATGCAGACCCAAGGGCCTGAATGAGCTGCACAGGGGCCCCCCTGCCTCTGACTGGCTACGATAAGGACCCGACACTCAGATTAAAGAGGCCTGAAAGAAAAGCAGCTTTCACTAGGAGCTGGAATAGGGTGAAAGTGAAAGTCTGTCTCTCTGTACTGTTGTCTTAAAAAAGATGCTTTTCAAAAAAGCTGAAACTTTGATATAAAAAGTCAAAACTCTAAGATTTAAGTCAGAATTATAAGAAAAAAAATACAAAATTATGGAATAAAAGGCAAAAAAAAAAAATTCAAAAGTCGATTTTTAGGTAAAAAGTCAAATTTGGACTTTGCTCAAAACCCTGAGTCTAACACTTATTCTTGTTATTTCTAAACCAGACTTTTAAATTTAAGCTATCTTTGACTCTTAACCTTTAAAAATGATGCAGTGCAAAATATTCTTAATTGTGTCAAGTTAAATTAGATAAAATACAAAATAATTAAAAACAAAATTCAACAATCCCAAGGACAAAAAAAGGATTTTTCCCAACGGTTTTACACTCAAAGACAGGTGTGTGTGTGAAACAGCTGATATAACAGATCCTGGGTCAGTCAGGAGCAAAAAAAAAACCCCGCAGCTTTAGAGATCACATGATCACGATGTTTGAAATTGCGATTTTGATCAGAAAACGATAAATCGTTCAGCGCTAGTGGTCACAAGTTGGCAGGTAGACTGAAGCCCCTGGTGCTGCAGGAAATATGAGCGAGAGATCAAAATAGACATGGATGAAGACAGATACAGGGAATGTAAATAGAAGAGGGGAGAGGGAAGGGCTGCAGAGGTAAAGGGGGCATTATAGAAGCAGCTGGAAACAGGGAGAGGGGGGGAGATTAAAATACAAATGACCATACGAGCACCCCCCCCACCCCCCTGTCAGCTTTGATGTAGCGCGCTGTGAAGGCACCTAAAGAGAAACAGTTCAGAAGACTATTTCAAGAGGCGGAAATGTTTAAAAGAATATCAGAAGACGAGGAAAAAAACCCTTCAGATGGCCCCCAGGTGTTTATACCTGTAATTATTCATCCACTTATTTCTTTCCGGCTCAGGGGGAGGTGGATGAGGGGAAACGGAGGAGCAGTAAAAGACAGGTGTTGGCAAAGGAAAGGAAGTGTGTGATTGATATTATTAACTCTCCTCATGTATAAGAGATTTTTACACATACAGACTCTTAAAAAAAAAAAAGAAACTGGAAATCAAGCTGCCCTGTTGCTGTTTGATGGAGGTGGGAAAGATGATGATAAAGTTCAGAAACAGTTGGTAACCTTATGTTGTGGTGTTTCTTTAAACTGAGACCACATTTCCAATAATTCCTCCCACACTTCCTGTCACTCTGAGGATGCTGGAGGTCAAAGAGGATGTTTTTTTTTCCACCTGTTCTTTCACTTTTTGTTAGAAGAGCTGTTGAAATTACGTCAGAAAGATGAAACTCCTCTTTAACAACCACATTTAACTATCACCCAATAAAGTCAGTCAGCATTGGGCCGTGAAGAAAAATTACAGTTGTTTATCCTCTAGTACAGTGGTTCCCAACCTTTTCCAAATCAGGGCCCACTTTTAAAGCTCAAAAATGTTTGAGGCCCACCTCCAACCCAATACATACCGCTATATACGTTTTTTTAGAACCCCATTTGTAACAATGACCCAAAATTTAATCCAAAAAATTGTAATAAAAACCCAAAATGTGATATCTGGTAGATAATGAAACAGATGTTAAGCCGAAAATGTAGCAACTTTTTGCCCAAATTATGACAACGTGTTACATTCTGGTACAATTATTATATTTTGGGTTTTACTTTATGCTTTTTCGTTACATTTCGGGCTCAGCACTCCGGTTACAGTTATGACAATTTTTGAAAATTTGGGATTTAATACATTTTTTTCAATGACATTTCAGGTTGTTGTCATCTTTCAGGTCATGCTATCTTTAGAGCAGTGGTTCCCAACCTTTTCTAGCTCGGGGCCACTTTAAAGTCTCAAAAATTTTCACTTTTTAACATCATAAATACAAAGGTCGTGATACAATCTGAGAGCACTTTTTGTTTTTTTGGAAGATTTTCATGATTTAACATAAAATCTGAAATGAATAAAGTGGAAACATGTTGCAGCACCTCAGTTTTAAGGTTTTCAAGGTTTTTCACGTCTAATACTTGAAGGTAAATCAAAATACAACAATAAAAATAACATTTAAACATTTTTAACATCTTTGTAAATATATAAGAGTTTTACAATGTAAAATGGTCTGTTTTTTGATTATTTTCAGACACTTAAAATGAAAAAATTCACTTTTTTGGAAATGATTTGACGGCCCACTTGGGGGCCATGGACCACAGGTTGGGAACCACTGCTCTAGTAATTAAGATATTATTCAAGCGCAATTTTCACAAAACTGCCAGTAATTGAGGGGCTTCAAACAGAAGGTAAAGGAAACTGAAACATGCTGCAGTTTGTTTAGTACGGAAGGAGATAAGGGCAACTGGTCTACAAAAAAAAAAAACAGTCGTACCAATAAGGCCCATCATATATTCATTATAATTCCTCTGAAAAACCGTCAATAAATTCTGAGTTTAAAGTCAAAGAATTCAAAGATTAAAGTCAGATTTTAAGGTTAATCTCAAAAGTCTTACTTTAATCTCAGAATATAAATTCAGAATTCTGAGATTTAAACCAGAAAACTTTGAGAAAAAGATGTGAAGTGTAGTGTAAAGTCAAAAATCTCAATTTATTGTCAGATTTCCAAAAAAAAAAAAGGAACCAAAAGGTCTATTGTTTTTATGATGATTCAAGTAAAAAAAGTCAATTATATGTATTGATATGTAATTATATTTTCCTTATAATTCCAAGGTTAAAGTGAGGCTTCAAGGTTTAAAGTCATAATTATGAGAATTACCTTGAAACTTTAATTTTAGAACTTCAAATGTTTTCTCTAAATTCGGAGAAAAAAAAAATCAGAATTTTGACCTTTTTCCTTGAATTATCATAATAAGAATATCAGACCTTGTTGTGATCATTTTTTAATTACCAGTGGCCCTTATTCTCTTCTGTAGTTTCATGTTTACATAATGAAACATTTCCTCGAAGTAAAGAAGAGACAAACGCAGAGACTTAGAGATGACGTAACACGACTATGAAGAAGCAGCTCTTTGTTTTGCCGTGTTTCAGTCTGTTTAATCGTCGGATGTTGCACCCAGGTGAGTCATTGACCTGTGGAGCGAAACCATTCAGTTTCTCCCGTGTCGTTGTTTACAGAGTGAGCTGTCCAGGCCTCTCAGGGCTTTTCTCAGTTTCTAGTTAATCAGTGACAGGATTGTCTCTCCCTCACACCAGCGGACGTATAAATCGTACCTCATGTTCCAGTCATACTATCACACATGATTTTGTTGTCATGTTTCTCTAACAAAAGCATCTCTGTGTCACATCTTAAAGGTTTCTCTGTCATTACTGAGCATTTTCTGCAACAATGAATTCCTCTGTGTTTAACAAGATGACCACACATACAGAATTGAGGTGGAAAATTTAAGATAAAAACTGATAAACAGATGAAAAAACATTCAGCAGAGCGTCTCCATGAGTATGTGCCTTTTACTAAAGACAAAGAGAGCTCAGGCTGTTTGGATAAGGGCTGAACAATTTTTCATTTTTTGATCGAAATTGCGATTTCAGACATCGTGATCATGTGATCGACAAAGCCGCAATTTTTTTCCTGCTCCTGACTGACCCAGGATCTGTTGTGTCAGCTGTTTCACACACACCTGTCTTGAGTGTGAGACTGTTGGGAAAATCCTTTTTTCTTTGGGATTGTTGTTGAATTTATTTTATTCAACTTGACACAATTAAGGATATTTTGCGCTACATCATTTTCGAAACTTAAGAATCAAAGATAGCTCTTTTTGTTCTTCAGTTTTTATAACTAAAAATATAATTTAAAAGTCCAGTTCAGAAAAAGCAGGAATGGGTGTGAGGTTTTGAGAAGAGTCAAAGTTCGGCAACTCATCTAAAAATCTTCTTTTTTATTATTATTATTATTTTTTGCCTCTGTATTTATTTCTCATAATTTCAACTTAAATCTTAGAATTTTGACTTTTTATATCAAAATTTCAGCTTTTTATCTCAAATGTCGACTTTTTATCTGAGACTTTTGTCGTCTTAAAATTTTGACCTTAAATGAGAAAGTTTGGACTTTTTCCACATAATCTTCAACTGATTTCTTAAACTTAAGAAGTTTCATCTCAAAATCTCGACTTTTTGTTTCAGAATTTTGTCTTTATTTCTAAAAATTTTTACTTCTTGTATTATAATATTGACCTTTTATTTAAAAGTTTGAAACAATTCTTACCTTCAGTTTTCATTTTCATCCTCACATTAGAGTAAAATCTAGTTTGGATTCAAGGAATGTAAACAAGATATGTACATGGCAGCAACCTTCAATGATAACATGAAAAAATTAGCTAGAAACTGCAATATTTTAGGCCCCATTTAATGTTTTCAAGCAGAGAAACATCACATAAAATAGGATAAAAAAAGATCTTAGGGGGAAAAAATATGGAAATAAACTGGGTGTAACAATTCATCTACTATATTGATGACTATGTTTATATTCCTATGATCCAACTCCATCCATCTGTACTTGGCAAGTTGGTCTTTTGGATGACATAAATTGATCTTATATCGTTCGAAACAGTAATAAATCTAATGCATCAGTGCTGTAAAATAATCATTTAATGTTAGTTGATTCAGTCTACCTGTCTGTGACATCATCTCCATGCACCAGCTTTATAACACCACTTGCAGCAACATATCATTGCTAAACAAGCAAGGTAGTTTGGTGATAAATGGAAAAAATGACAATGAATTGCATATATTTATCTTAAAAGGGCAGAAACCAGTACATTTTGTTAAATACATAGGTTGATAAACATCCCAAAGTTTCCTGTTATATAAAATAAGTGACAGTGTTTGACTTTTTCTCTTTCTACTGGCACTCGCAGATGACAGGAATTGATGCCCATTAGTGGGAAAGTTATTAATAGAAACTATGCAGTGTTTTCATGTTTGGATGTTAAGCAGCTGACACACACACACACACACACACCCGTATCACAAGGTCTGTAGGTCAGTGTGCCACTCATAACTCCGTAAACACACACGGAGCCTCCTCCCTCTCCTGCTGCTGGTCAGGGAGGAGTTTCAGAAAAGACACTGAGAGGAAAACAAAATCATTCAGAGCGTGAGGAAGATTCATGAAAAGAAGCTGCAGTCGATCAAAAATGTGTCTTTGTGAGTCTGCCTGAAGATACTTTGACTTTTATAAAGTGAAAAAACAAGTGAGAGGATTAGCCATTAGCCATGAATCTGTTCTCCTTCCTTCACAAATGTTGTCAAAACTAATTCCTCAAGGTTTGGTTTCCAGCCTCCAGTTTCTTGTTGAGAACAGTGAGTTGATTGTGCTCTGTGGGTTTCTGTTCGAGTTAGAGTTTTCTTTTCTTTGCTTTTTTTTTTATTTTAAGAAATCACGTGACCTACGAGAATACAATTCTTGTTTCATTTCCTCTTTATTACTGTCAAAAATCAGCCTGTTGAATAGTTTCATGTAGCATTCATAACCTCTCTACATCAGTGGCGGTTCACACACACATAAACAGAGACACATTTACCACCCTGGAGTTTCCAAAATACAGCAAATCAAACCATGTGTAACCCCAGGTTTTGTTTAAAGACAGTTATGAGAATAAATCTAAGGGGCGTCAGCTGAACCGAGAAATTCATTCAGACTTTTCTGATTGTTTAGAGGGCTTAAAAGATTATGTATAAGACGTCTGCAGATGTACAAGAAATGTCATTAATTCAGTAAAGTGACCCTTGTGAAGATCATGACGATGAGTTCTTGAGTTTAAGTTTAAGCTTAAGTTCTGCTTCTTCATGAAAGCAAATTGTTTTATGCACAGCAGCACAAGTTTAATGCTGCATGTCACTAAAATAAACCTGATCTAACCATGTAGTTAAACAAAGTAACACATTTTGGCTCAGAGAGCACTTGTGCCTGCTTTAGCGCTCAGGAGTTCCGGTTGTCGTGTTTTATTTATTTTGCATGTGTTTTGTTTCCCAAGATGACATTACAGTGTGCATTTTGGGTCCAAAAAAGGCAGTTTTTTTTTTTATTTATCATGTACTGACCAGCCAAGGGGAAAGTTTGGCGTAGTTTGGTAACTAGGGAAGCATTTAAGCATGTGTTTTGGCTCCCATGATGGCACTTTGGCAGGTGTTTTTGGGCCCAAGAGGGCACTTAAGCACATGTTTTGGAAGTTTATCACACCATAACCAGCCAAAGGATTTCATACATGTCAGTCCTGGTCATACAGTCCATACTTAAACCAACACGACCACTCGCCTCCTTCTTTCTGCCACTCACTGGACGTAACCACAGTGACTCCCGCTTGCTTTGACGTTACAAACATACCCCCTATCTCCACTCATGTTCACTTTAACATTTTATTTTACATTAACACTTGTATGTTAATTTGTGTAAGAGAGAGCGCTAGATCTTCCACTGTTTGCAAAAGCACTCGGGCTGAAAGATTTATCGGTTTCTGATCGAAATCGCGATTTTCAGACATCGTGATCATGTGATCGTTAAAGCCCCAATTTCTTTTGCTCCTGACTGACCCAGGATCTGTTCTGTCAGCTGTTTCACACACACCTGTCTTAAGTGTGAGACTGTTGGGAAAGATAATTTTTTCTTTGAGATTGTTGTTGTTTTTATTTTATTTAACTTGACACAATTGAGGATATTTTGCACTATGTTATTTTTTTAAAGTTAAGAGTCAAAGATAGCTCTTTTTGTTCTTCAGTTTTTATAACTAAAAATATAATTTAAAAAGTACGGTTTAGAAAAAGCAGGAATGGGTGTGAGGTTTTGAGAAGAGTCAAAGTTCGGCAACTCATCTAAAAATCTTCTTTTTTTTTTTTTTTTTTTTGGTTTTTTGCCCCTGTATTTATTTCTCATAATTTCAACTTAAATCTTAGAATCTTGACTTTCTATATCAAAATTTCAACTTTTTATTTCAAAAACTGCCTGTATTTCAAAATGAAGACTTTTATCTTAGACTTTTGTCGTCTTAAAATTTTGACCTTAAATGATAAAGTTTGGACTTTTTCCACATAATCTTCAACTGATTTCTTAAACTTAAGAAGTTTCATCTCAAAATCTTGACTTTTTGTCTCAGAATTTTGTCTTTATTTCTCTAAATTATCTCTTTTTGTATTAAAATATTGACCTTTTATTTAAAAGTTTGAAACAATTCTTTCCTTCAGTTTTCATTTTCCTCCTCGCGTTAGAGTAAAAGCTTTTGATGTTTCATTGGTTTGATGTAATTTTCTGTCAAGTTTGTAAATGTTACAGTAAATTGTGAAAACTTCACTTAAGTTTGATTCATAAAAAAATCGTGAATTGAAATCGCTGTATCTGCCAGAAAAATCGCAATTAGATCTTTTTCTAAAACCGTTCAGCTTTAGCGCTGAATCTCCCACTGTTTGCAAACAGAGTCACAGTGAGCGCCAGATGTGACCGTACATGACAATTAACCATGTGCTCTGCCTCTTTCATCTGTGCCTGTGAGGAAATTTACAACCCGTTTACACTCTTCTACTTAGAAATGGAGGTGTGCTTATGGGTGTGTGTATTTTCTCAGAGTGTGGGGAACTGACTTTACATTATGTTGTGTGAACTGGTATCGGAGCTTTGGTGCAGAAAATTGGTTTCCAAGGAGAGCAAAAGCAGGCAGTTGGGAAAGTGTGGTAGAAATAAACGCTGCTGCTCTGAGGCCTTTGTGAATCCTGATGTTTACAGTGAAACCTAGACTCACCTTGCAGAGGTAAACAAGTCCTACCAAGAGGGATGTAACGAACATTGAGTTGTTTTCTGGACTGGATAACAAACACAGCTTATTTGGCGTAATAACACGAAGCATCTTGTGTTTTCCCCTGTGAGTAAACATCCATATTTGGTGTGTTGATCTCAGTAATTGATAATATCCTGTGATTATTTTTCCCTCCTCCACCGCCCCCGTAAACCTCACTGACCTTTATCACCGCTTTAATGTGCACTTTATTAAAATAGCCTCCTTAAAAATAGTCCTCTGAATGAAACTCAAACCCGTCCTCCTCCTCCACCCCTCTCCACCCCATGCCCGTGCCTCTGCCCAGACCAGCTGGAGCCTCCACAGCCGCATGAAGCAGCGCGGCACACATGGCTGTGATCACACACATGCACACACTTACACTCACACACACACACACAGAAGCAGAAGTCTAATCCTCCCTCATATGATACTCATCTGTGGAGGGGAAGAAGCAGCCTCCATCATCCAACTCTGTCCATAAATATAAATACATGACATGAAAAGATGGAGACTCGGGACAAACGCAGCACTCAAAGAGTTAAAACACGTACCGAAACAAACACAGTCACTACTCTCACTGATGTAAATGACCTTCATTTGCACTCAGACATGTGTTTTCATGGCTTCACTTTCTTCTTCCTCTTTATGCACTTCAACATACATCTGTCTCTCAGTCTCACACACACACACACACACACANAAAAACATTAAAACATGTCCAGCCTTTGAAGGACGGTGCAGAAACAGCACAATAAGTCCCGTGTGGAAGTGTAGCAGGTTTTTGGCAGCGGGAGGAATTCCCTCTTCAACAGGTTTCCTCGAAAGGAGCTCGCCATGCGTCAAATTGATTTCCTACCTTTGTTTTGGCCTGTTTGAAGAGGCGGGAAAGACATCCATCCCCGCATTTGGTGGTCATGGGAAGCTTTTCTGTTGGTCTACTGAGAGAAACACTCTGCCTTTTTACAGATGCGGCGCTCACGCAAAGCTGTTCATGGACACGCAATGAGGGAGCATGTTGTCCTTCGTTCTAAAATTGAGGAGAAAAGACGAGAAGGGAAGGTTGATAGGTGCTTTTTTTATTGCTTCAGATCTCAAGGTTGTTGGAAAAAAAGAGGTGAGGAAGAAGAAATGGCCTTGAGGAAATATGGAGGTTAAAGTGAGACAGGAGGAGAAGCATAAAATGATTCAGTTGTGTCACAAACAATGCGAAATCTTTAGTTTCAGGAAGTGAGCTCAGACTTTGTCAGTGCACTGCGGTAAATCAGCTTGTTTGAGCAAATTTCAGGGCCAGAGAAAGTGGAGCAACAGCCGTGAGCTCTGCACTGTGGTCTCTTCAAATGTGTGTATGTGTGTGTGTGTGGGCGTGTGTCACAACGTAGGTGTCGCACACAATACAGGACATGCATGTGGGAAACACTGTATGCACACAGAGGACAGATGAAAGCGAGGAGGTGGGCGGGCAGGAAGTGAAGAACAAAAGAAACATCATCTGATTTATCAATCCGGCACAGATCTTGGTGATCTGATGGAGGAAAAGGAGGATGGAGAAAGAGGAAAGAGCGAACACGCAGATGATTCAGAGAGAAATCGAAAGAATCAGAGCGATTACGACAGAGAGGGGGATGATGAAGAAGAAGAAGAAAAGCAGCAGCAGGAAGGGAGGCAGCGGTAAACAATGAGCAGCGGTTGCCGTGTTGTGCACCTGGTGAAAGAAAACCACAACACCAGTAGAAACAGACTCTGACACCTTAAGAACACCTTTAACCGTTTCACCACCGCACTCAAGGAAAAACAAACAACAATGCAGAGCTGATACTAGGGCTGAATGATTTGCAAAAATAATTTAATTGTGATTTATTGTGCGATTATTTGAAGGTTCCTCATCCTATGTGTTTTTAAACAAACGTGAGCAATAAATCATTCTTGTTTTGAATAAGAAAAACACTTACATGAAGAAGAAAAATAGAGTTTTTAATGGAAAAAATTCTACAAGAAACTGTTTGCATACAGGTTCATCTAAAAATATTAGAATGTCATCTCAATTCAGATATCACATGGACTTATTATACACAGAGTGAATTATTTCAAGACTTTATTTCCAGAAATCATAGATAATAAAATACCAAAAACCAAAATGTCAGGCTTCTGAAAAGTTTTGGGACTTTCTGATTATTTTGCAAGTTTTCTCCCAAATGTTGCCTCTTTTCACTTCATTTTTGCTGCTTTTTGACCATTGTAGCCACTTTAAACTTATTTCAATTACTACTTCTTGTCATTTTTGCCACTTTACACCTCTTAAATTGTTTCTCTTGCAAAGGTAGTTGTCAACACTTTGACTTGTTGGTTGAGCAGGGTTGAGCAACAATGGTGTACAACCCAAAAAATTCCACAGTCAAAAATAATTTCTGGTCTTCTGACACATTTGATGGACATCTACGATTTAATCTAAATTGCTATTAATCGCCCAGCTCTAATCTTTTGCCCTCTTCTGTATTTACTTGTTACTTGTTTCTGTTAAGTATGGAAGCCCTCAAAGGCCATGACTTGCTCTCCTCAAGATCTCGGCTCATCTTTTTTCAAGATAATGGGATTAATTTTCCGTCGAAATTGGGTTTCTCTTGGCAAATGACTGATACTACAGATCTGTGAATGGAAAATCACAGATCTTTTCCATCCTGATGATCACTGTTGACTTTTGAAGTGCATCAAAGTACATAAGAAAGATAATGTTTGACTGTAGTATAACCACAGTTGAATTGAAGGATGGGTAGTGTGAGAAACAAGGGTCATTTTCTTGGGATAACGAGAAAATTGAGTCGTTAAACCCAAGAAAACGGAGCAGATTTATTGTGGAAAATCATGGTCTTTAAGCGCCTTCATATTTGTTTCCAAAACCTGAAAGTCAACAGTGTTCAAAGCCAGCAGTGCTGATAATGTCCACATGAGTCAATTTGCACAGTTATCTCATTTTAGCAATGCACAAACGTGTGTATGTTGAATTAACTTCTGTGAATTAGCCGATCTTTGTTGTCTCTGTATATATGTCACTTAGCCAGGAAAAGATGCTCAACAACAATTAGAAATGAGATTCAACCAAATAAACTCAAAGACTTTCCAAAAAAGCCCAATCAAAGTTATTTATGACCAAATAAACAATAAGTATGATCTGTCTATGAGCCATTTGTTTTCTTCTAATCCTCCTTCATGTGGTTTGAGCGCCATTGATCAGGCTTTATTCTCTGTTACATGAAGAGCATGAGAAAGGACGGAGTCTTTTCTGACAGACATGCAGTCAGTCAGTCAGACTCCATCAGTGATGTTTTTACGATCCCCTCCTGAATCCTCCCGCAGACAGAAGCAGATTTATAGCAGGCACCGTGGAAGTCAGACCATTGTCAGGACCCCAGAGGATTCATTCACAGACCAGTCACTGTCGCTCCTCCCTGACTCTCCTTCTGTCTCACATTCATCCTCCTGCTCTCCATTTCTCATCTCCTGCTCTTCAGCTCTGTTTTCCTCTCTGTTTGTGTTTAAAAAGCGCCTGGAGTCTTAATGCCACCAATTAAAGACAGCCATAACTCTGACACTGTCACAAACAAGCCGCTCAGCGTGAGCACCATCCAGGCTCCAGTCGCTCCCCTGCAGAGTCACATTAGTCCCAGGCCAGTCTGAGGAATACTGCTTTCAATTAAACACTCATTAGCACCAAATTTTGGTCTTTAAAAATGTAGCCAATGCAACAACATAAAACAAAAACTCATACAGTTCCTGGAGTGTCCACTAGAGCAGTGTTACCTAAACTTTCTTTCTTGTGGCCCACTATTTTTGAGGTACAAGCCAAGGGGGCACAATCTAAAATATGTCTCATCTATAAATGCTCACATTTTTGTTGGGCTTATCCTTTGAAAATACTTTTAAAGGCTGATATAAATGCATTTAACAGGTAACACATGTTTAAGTATCTCCTACTCAGCTATCACAAAACAAAGTGCCTTTTCACAGGAGACTTAGCAATTTATCTTCCTCACTTATATCACAGAGAAATACTGAAATTCACTTATACATAAAACAACATACTTTTCACATTTTTGTGAATGAGTTGGTGTACGAGATGAGAGAGCAACACATCTATAGGGTACAACATTTGATGTATTTATGTATTTTGTTTTCATTTTGTGTAGCTACACATACCTCTTTACACCAGAGCTCAACACGCCATATGTTGCATATGTTGGTATGCAGTGATATACTGACGTTTTACTGACGTGGCTCCAACTTGGCTCCTTACTGATGGAAAACCAAACTGGTTCTTATGAAGAACGGAATCAAATCCAACTATGCACAAGAACTCGTAGAACAGAGAATCCTACTATGTATTTGTATGTGTTTGGTTTATGCCAATGCTGGACTCACACTGGTCTTTACTTGGTATTTTCAGGTTCACAGGGTCACTCTACCTCCTCCTTCACTGATTTTTACCACATACTTTGCCCTGTGGGCTATGGTTAGCCGTTCTTGAACAACACATTTATTTTTTTACTCGCTAAGCTTCCTTTACGGTGACATTGGCTATCGATCAAAATCGATCGACGATCAAAACTGTAGACGCAAAAGTGGCGTATCGTCTTCAAGTTTTCTGCACGTTTAGACCATTGACTGTATATAGCCTGTCACCGTTCTACGTTTTTGAAGCCAAAAAACCCCGTTTCTCTAGCCGCCATTGTGCAGCCAGAGTCTGCGCAGTAGAGAATTTCCGGTGGAGCCAAGTAAAAAAGAGAAAAAAAATATTTATTTCTTCTTCTTCAGAAGGTTTAGTCTCCTTTTGGCTCTTTCCCGAAGTTTCTTATATCCCCGGTAAAAACTACTCACGAACGGCAGCTGTCAACTATCGTAAAACGAAACTTATATCGCGGTTTTTAACGTCCAATAACTAATGAGAAACTAACTTCTCAGAAAAAAAACACCTGAACACCATGCAGCCAGATGACATCATCATACTACCTTAGTGTAAAGATGAGAGAAACCTTTCTACGAGGTATCGTAATTTTTTAAAGTTTTCCCGGCTCATATCTGGAATACATGGGGAGGCGGGGCTTATGACCTATACTGCAGCCAGACACCAGGGGGCGGGGCTTATGACCTATACTGCAGCCAGACACCAGGGGGCGGGGCATCTGCTGGAGGCTTCAGTTTGAGCCGAACGTCGTTACGTCCACTCATTATACAGTCTATGTGTTTAATATATAAGAGATATCCGTGAAATATCTGTACAGTTGCTGAAACGACTCTTGTGCATTTACCAGAGCTGCTATAACAGCTTGAAGATCTGTGGGATTGAGGTCGTCAGACATGTTTGTTTGCTTCGTTTGACCGGCTTGGCGCGTGAGTGTGAGGTATATAAGTATGCGACGTGACCTATTTTGTATCTTTGGCGTCTTCTGCCGTTTAGATGAGGGTGTAACCACCATCGTCTTCAAAACGCTCCACTCTGGAGGGAGTCTTTGCAGATTCACCCATCCGCCGCGCAGTCGCCATGTAAACAAACAAAAGGCCCTTCCTACAAAATATTCTGTCAGATTCACATGCAATCGTCTCCGTGTAAATTGGGCCTTTATCTCTTTTGCCATCCATGCCCCATGTGGCTCTATTGTGTACTGCAGGCAGAAATGTCACATTAAAAACTGAAGTTAAAACATTCTGAAAACTAATTTGACGACCCATAAAAAAATCTGTGACCCAGATCTGTGGGAATGATTGGTCTAGAGGCTGGCTCCAAAAGCCAAACGAACCCAGTTGTCTGTTTGATAGTGTGTATATCTGAAGTGGGCAGTTTGATTGACAGGTGGGCATATGGAAATAAGAAGGTGACATCACTGCGGCTACCTGACAGCGAACTTGCTACCACTTTCTGAGTGCATGTCAACAATGTGTGTGTGTGTGTGTGTGTATACAGTGAGGCAAGGTTGAACCTGCTGTGGTTCACCATGGAAAATAAAAGCCCCTAGTCTCATCGTCACCTGAACAACACACTCACTCATTCACACACACACACACACACACACACACACATACGTGGCCCCACCCTAACCTTGTGTGTCGTTCCTGTAAGAGTGGAAAATTTTTAAGCTTCACTCGTTCAACTATGTCTGCTTTTCCTTTTTTTATTTTAACCACAAAACATGTAGAAGTTTTACCTCAGCCAGGGCAACCAACATGATTCAAAACAAAACCCAGAGGAGAAGATTTCAGCCGGATAAAGATAATAAAACAAAAATTCTGTCTCAAAACAGCACAAAAACAGTCGGTTCAGTCTTCAAGAATCAGCACCTCTGCAGACCTATCAACCCAGCAAACAAGGCAGAGGAAGCTCTACTCCGTAATTTAGCACTTTATCAACTGTCGTCATGGAAAGACTTGACTTTTTAGTTTACATTTCCCAGGTGGGGAAGTCCAGGAAACCAGGAAAACTTTACCGCACAATGAGAAGAGATCTTTTTGCACGTTGGCTGTGGATGAGATGCTTCATCAAGAAAAAGGAGTCATGGAAAAATCATGGAGTCACATCAAGTAGTTACAGATTGAAAGCTTGTTCATGCTCCACAGCAGCATCAAATGCAGACATTGGAGAGAGGAGAGGGAGAAAGGGGAGGAGGGGGAGGGAAAGATCCACGATGGGAGCAGTGATCTCTGGTTTGGCCTCCGTTGAGCTGCCTGGTTTTTTTGGTTTCCCACCATGTTTCTGTTGGACTGAGATGAAACGGCCGAGAGAGAAAGAGATGGAAGAAGCTCCTCTGAAGTGCAGATAGAGAGAGCGAGATGTCACAAGATTAAAGAGTCCAAGAAGAGACTCAGACATGATGAACTTGTTTTTTGTTGGAGTTTTTTTTGATAATTTTTCACTCAAACGAATCAACCCTGTCAAAATAATTGCACTCAACGCTCATTCTCCCAGTGTTATGTGATGCTGTTTGACTGTTTTTTGGAATCTTTTTAACAACTTTGTTGGCTTTTAATGAAACAGCACAAGACAAAAATCACTAAACAAACTGTAGCAGTCTATTTTTTCCACCAGTGCAAAAGAGTTACACAAAAAACAAATGTCAAAGTTAATTTAATAATCATGCTGGAACGGTTGGATCACATCAGATGACTATCACATTTGAAAGATTAGATTTAGGTGAAAAGAAGTTCTAAAAAAAATATCCAGAATATAACCATTTAGAGACAGCTTGACAAACTTACACTGCAAAACCTGAAATCCAAGCAAGTCATTATGTCTTATTTTTAGTAAAACTTGTCTTACTATTCTTGATCTGAGCCACATTTACTAGACAAGGACATAAAAATGTCTCATTACAAGTTTTTCAAAGACAAAAATGAGGCATCAATTGCTTGTGACAAGTAAAAAAAAATCTGCCAATGGGATAAGATAAAAGATTCTTGTTTTAAGACATCTTTCTAATTTCAAGAAACTTCCTGGGTGAATTCGTTTTATCCCATTGGCAGATTTTTTTGACTTGTTCCAAGCAATTTACACCTCATTTTTGTCTTAGAAAAACTTGAAATAAGACATTTTTATGACCTGGTCTGATGAATGTGGCTCAAATTAAGAAAAATAAGACAATTTTTTCTACAAATAAGACAAAATGACTTGCTTAGATTTCCGTTTTTGCAGTGTAACCCTGCTGAAAACAGCCTGAAAATCGTTGAAAGCTCCAGAGAAGCTACTATAAAGACCCGGAAGACACTTTTCCTTTGTTAACCACTGACTTAAAGAGTAAAATGATTAAATAGATATGTTTTACAGCTTTAGCCCAATCTGTGGCGTTCAAAAATATTACCATTTTGTCCACTGATTAAAATAGTCTTTTGAAGCAGTTGATTTTCACTTGTACATTTGTTGCATAAAATTTCAGTCAACACAATGACAGCTCATTTTGATCAAAGGCAGCATGGTTACTTTGCCATTAATTCCAAAATAAAACACAAACAACTCTCTCTGGGTGTACAATTTGTTTGTAATAAATTAACAAAAAGAAAAAAGAAAACTAACAACTCGCAAGTTATTTTTTATTCAAATGGAGGAATAAACTGCTCAGCATCAATGGGGTTATATATTTTACAGCTAAAGTTGAAAATAATTTCATCTTTTTTGGACAAACTCAGCAGGGACTGTTTTGTCCAAGGGGATACAAAAATGCACAAAAACTAAAAGTTCCCCACCATAAGTTTTATTGGATGTTGTATTTGGGAAGTTGTGTTGACTTAATGATTTTGAGGGGTCATTTTAGAAAAACTACCTTAACCCGAAGGACTGTCATCAGCTGTTTGCCAATCCTTTCTAACATGTTTGGCAGCAAAGGCTGGGTCACATCTCCAAGAAGCACTTTGACTGAAGAACTCGCATGTCAAAATTAAATTTGCGAGCTCGTTTTGCTGAAGTCGTCTGTGCAGCATCTTGTGCGACAGCTCACAGCTCCATCGCGAGGCGGTTTGAGTCTAAAGGCGAAGCAAGGCTGCTGATGGTTAGCCACTTGGCTCGGTGTGGACCAGCACCGTTAGAGGAGAAGCCCGGGAACAATTATGGCTCAGTACGAGCACCAGAGTCGAGCCAGGCAGCTGCTGGTTGTTCTCTCTGTACGCTGTGTGTGTGTGTGTGTGTGTTTGTTTGTGTGTTCAGAGAGCATCCAAAGAGACTGATGCTCTTTCACGCAGCCACATATTTACGTTACAAATCACGACTAAACAATCCAGCCGACCACAGACACAAACACGAGACGGTTTTATAGATAAGATGGATGACAGTGATAGGGGGATGAGTCACAGCGTGGAAGGATGACAGCAACGAAAGAAGAAAGGGTTGATGAAGTGATGGGGGTCCACAGCATTACAGCATTTCTACGCTGAAGTTTTGCATCTTTATATTTAACAGAAACCTCCCCTGCTGTTGCAGTGGCTCTGAAGTTTTTAAGTCAGTGTTTGAATTGTACAGACTGAACCAACATGTTCTCTGCTCTGTGCCCTTGACTTTTGGCTTGATCCACAGTTGTTTGTCAAATTAAAGGCACTGAAAGTCCAAACTAGGAATAAGCTGAAGTTCATATATAGCGAACATGTTCATTTATTGAATGCTTAAGATTCATGAAGATAAAAAAGTGAAAGCAGAAAGCTGAGGTCAGTGGTCAATGGGTCACGGCCGCCACACATGCACAAGTTCTTTTTAAAAGAAAAAAGTAAAGACTTCCTGTGGCCAGTGGGGGGCTCCTTACCTTGATGGGAAAAAATGACACATACGTGTACTCAGGCTGTGACAGTGAACATGTGTGTGCATTTCAGTCCACATCCAACATCCCACATAAGAGCAATTTAAGATTGCATGTTTCCAAAAAACATTGTCAACCTTGGTTGCCTCCCCTGTCCAAGCCCATTGAGTTACAGAAAATCCTTTCATTACTTTTCATCATTAATGTGTCTAGTATACACAAATCTACTTTAAATATGCGCTGCCCAAAACTGTATGACTAGTTTGTTCTGATATGTACCCTGTAAATTGTCAAAATTTGATATTTAACCAAAATTTTAGAGGTTCTTGTTGGCACAAATAACTTGCTGGTTACGTGGGTCTAGTTTTTGTCCAAATTTGGGGCATGCTGGTTCTCCTGGTGGCCATTTTCGGGGTTTTAGCTTTAGCCCTGAAAATTCAAATTTGACTTTATTTTTTTTAAATTTATAAAGATCAAATCTGATGTATAATCGGTTATTTTCAATCAAGTTTAAATACTTGGACTGCATCTACGACCGATAACATAGCTCCATTTCATGATTCTGCTCACGAGTGTCATCGATAAATGGGAAAATAAACATCTTAAAATCTAAAAGACAAAGCCAGATTCCTGTAATAGTATTTATTAGTTCCTTTAAGAATCATATGCTTAAAGGTTTTCAAACAAAGTTAAATGTTGGAGTTTTTTGTTATTCAAAATTTTCAACCCATTATTTTCACTTATATTGAATATCAGCTCTTAATGCTGGTTATTAGCCTCCTTGACTACTATTAAATGGTGTCTGTATTGGTATCAGCCTTGAGAAAACATAATGGTCAATCTTTAGTACATGTGTGAGAGTAACTGTGCAGAAATATGTTCCTTTACTCTGGAGAAGAGATGAGAATAAAGAGAGAGCTGAAATCAGAGCTTTTTGAGTGAGGAACTTTTCTGTTAGATACTTTAACTGTGTAACTGTCAGATGGAGAAAATGACTGACTTGATGTCCACTGGTGAAGCTGATGTCAGATTTACACATGAAGGTGCGCTGGTGAACTCCTCGACACAGGGCACATGGGGAAAAGAGTGAGCGGATGATAAGGCAGAGGTCCCTGAGCAGAGCCAGTCGCTTTATTTTGGGGTGATAATAACACACTGTGGGTGAGTCACCATGTCATTAGTGAGCATGATCGATAGCAGAATATATCAACCTCCTCCTCCTCCGTTCGCTTGGCAGCCGGGCAGCTTGGCAGGCGCTCCTCAAACCACAGGCCTGCCCTGCTCTCTGGGGGACCCTCTGCTACACAAACACACACACATACATACATACACACACACACAGGGTGTATTTTCTTACAAAAATACTGGAAACACTCTTTCTGAAGAAAACACTTACATAAACAGACGTGCACACAGTTGTTAGATGGAAACTGTGCCCGGGAGATCGCGAGCGTTGACAGGCGGTCCCTCTGATGCTGCTGCACTGCGAGGCCCCCTGGGCCTGTGCATGCAGCTCTGTGGTGGAGCGGAGCAGCACCGGCCCTCTGAGGGGTTTGGACCAGCTCCACATGCGGTGAGCTGGACGGGAGCGCCCTCGCTTCACTCTACCAACGTTTACAGATGAGTGCAGTGGAGCCGCGCCATGTTCAAACCCTCAAGACACTTTATGGCCCGAAACTGGGAGAAAAGTATTTTCTCCGTATCCTGACAGTTTCACTCTGGCCTCACTTCAAAAGCGATAAACGTACAGATCGAGGGTCAGAGAAGGTTCTTTAGGTGTCATTTCTTTTATTAGGACCTGAGTGCCCCTCCTGGAATCCTGAGACATTTTTTTCCACCACTTTAACCTCAAATAACAAGCCCTCAGCTCGGGAATAATGCAACCAAAATTTAACTACCCACCCAAAGAAATGCATAAAAACTTATGGTTCTGGTGCTTTTGTGATGATACGACCCCCAAGTGCCCCCTATTGAGTAAAAACTACAGCCCCCCAGCGCCTTTGACCTCAAATCCCACCAAATCTTTTGCACATCAGTATCATGTCTAGACCTACAAAAAAGTAGGTCATAGTAAATTCCAAACAGGAAGTTCAGAAATTTGGTTTAAATGGGTAATTTTGATGTTTTTTAAGGTTACGCATTTGAACAAACTAGTCCCAGAGTTTTTCTCAGATCATCTTCCAATTGCATATGTATACGAAACACATTGACTATGAAAAGTTATTAAAAGATTTTTGGTAAGTCAGTGGGCGCAGCCAGGAGAGGCGGCAAAAAGTGATTATTTTTTACATACTGCGATTTGCAAACCTGAATACGAAGTGCTGCATGCAATAGCTTTTTAGTTGGAAACAACTTGTGAACACGTGGTGGCTGCAACATACCCCAAAGGGCACACAGAGACAAAGACCACACTGCAAAAACGGAAAACTAAGCAAGTCATTATGTCCTATTTGTAGTAAAAATTGTCTTATTGTTCTTAATTTGAGGCACATTCACCAGACCAGGTCATAAAAATGTCTTATTTCAAGTTTTTTTAAGACAAAAGTGAGGTGTAAATTGCTTGGAACAAGTCAAAAAAATCTGCCAATGGGATAAGACGAAGTTTCTTGAAATTAGAAAGATGTCTTAAAACAAGAATCTTTTATCTTATCCCATTGGCAGATTTTTTTTACATGTTTCAAGCAATTGATGCCTCATTTTTGTCTCAAAAAAAACTTGAATGAGGCATTTTTCTGACCTTGTCTAGAAAATGTGGCTCAAATCAAGAATAGTAAGACAAATTTGACTAAAAGTAAGACATAATGACTTGCTTAGATTTCAGTTTTTGCAGTGCACTCATCACATGTCAGCTTCAATTAGACCTTATTTCTACCTCAAAACATTGAATATTCCGCTTATTACAGTTTCACTCGGACAAAAATTCAACTCTCCCTCATCCGGGAGGCTCTGGCCAACCCCAAAGTAAGACAAAACGTCCAGCCAGACTCTGTCGGGGAGGGGCCTCTTTCCCCCAACACCTCTCTGAGATCCTGGAGATAAAAGCAGCTGCACAACACGGAATCAATAGACCCATCAATGGGAACATCTCCTGAAGATTAAAGAGAAACTCGCTCACAGACAGAAAGAGGAGGCAGAGCGCTAATATAGTACAAGACCCAGGCCGATGGAAAGTGATTTAATTGATGTGTAGAAGGGAGAGGGATGAAAAGGTGATGTGGTGTGTGTGTGTGTGTGTGTGTGTGTTCTCTTTCTTTGCCTCCATCCATTAGTACGATTTCATTTGTTGACTTATTTACTAACTTGAACATCTCCAACTTTTCCTGTGCTGTTTTTTATCCCTGCATCTTTACATCTAGTGTTTTCATCCCCTTCTGTCCTTCTAAACTTTCATCTTTGTATTCTTTCATTTTAACTCCCTCCATGTCCGGTTTTACTCACCCCCCCCCCTTCCCTCTTACTTTTCCTTCCTGCATTTTAAAAGTTTTGTTTTGATGCATTAGAGACGTGCAGACTCCTGACACCTGTATCTGTCCGTGTTATCTTCTGATAGTGAAAATGAGTTGCATAGAGATGTCACACTTTGATTAATTTGTAAAAAAGGGATTGTTTACTTTTTGAATGTGGATGGCAGCAGAAAAGTTGAAAGGTCAGTGCGTGTACCTGGGCGGTCTGCTCAGGTATGCTGGCCTTGAATACATTACTCATAAGTCTCAATTTGTCAAGGCAGGAGTTGTTAATATACATATTTTTTCTTTTTATCCTGGGACTTTTTGAGAATGAGATATGGAGAGACTTCTTTCTTATTCACTGCTGATATGAATTATTATCTGCATGTGAGCTAGCAAGTCTGTGACTATGGGTAAGTGCAGATTTATTGAGGGTTGGCTGATAAACGTCCATTTGGGTTGTAATACAGCCGAATCCCCCAACTATCACCTATATTTTAAGTGTTTTCAGTCTTAAATTTCATTCAGGGAGGCATTAAAAAGGTCTGAAAAAGTCTTTAATTTGAGTTGCTGAAACCTGAAGATACCCTGAAGAAAGTAGAGTTAAAAAGATAATCCATTCTCAGTTCATTAGGGTGACAGTGCTCCTGGGAAATGGGGTTTTTGATCTCAGAGAAACAAAGAGCTCACAGCGTCTTTAAGTTCCCATCTCTTGTAACTGCTCTGGTCTGTGAAACAACGAAATTAAATTCTTTTTCAGATCTTATTTATTTTAAAAAGTGGATTCATGGTTCATCCTGAGGAACCTTATGGCGCTTTTCCACTATACAATTCCAGCCCTACTCTACTCGGCTCTACTCGGTTTGGTTATCTTTTCCTCTAGCCCGACTACAGACTCACGGTGGGCGTGGATCTTATAACACAGCTGCGCTAAAGTGCTGCGCAGAAGTGCGTGCATGTTCATCTATAACACCACACAAACATAATTTTGTACTAACATATGTGCCACCGTGGTCTTTAAAGGAAAAAACAAAGCTTTCAAAAGATTTCATTAAAGTAATACAGCGGCTCAATGTCGGTCGTCATGACAACGGAGGTAAACAACAGCCTGGTGCTGCTGCACGCGGAGGAAAACGAAGGAGCTGCTTCCTGACATCAACTCTTCCCTGGATCCAGTGAGATCACTTTAATTTTTGATTTTTGGGCCTGGTATAGCAGAGATTTNTTTTGGTTTAAAAAGGACTTTTAACTTATTTAGGAATCATGAAGGAGCATTTTAGGGCTGTATTTTGTCTTCATTCAGTCTGGTTCTGTGCCGTCAGGTTTAAATGTCATTAAAAACCCGTCGCTGACTTATTCCTTTGCCTCTTGTAAGTGATTTGTTCAGAGTCAGAAGCTGCAGAGACGACATTCTCTGACCAATGAGTGACCGGCAGTCCGTCCACGTCACCTTTTAGTATCAGCTTTACTCGCTTAGAACCAGGGTAGAGTAGGTACTAAAAACTGGCGTCTGACGCGTAGTACCGCGCTAATGGAAACACAACACAAACCGGGTAGAGGTGAGTAGAGTAGGGCTGAGACGAGTCAGTGGAAAAGGGCCATTTCTGTGAGTTAGTTGGCAGTTCTGGAAAAAAAACTGTGCAGGTCTTTAGCTACAACTTTATTTCTGACTTGAAGAAACAGAAACCAGAGCAACACTCTGCTCTCCATCCTCAGCTCTGTCCCTGATTATCTCCATTGTCTCCAGCTCCTCCTGGATCACACCAGAACCTTCCGTACACAAGTGAAACCCCATGAAACACTGCGTGTGCATCCCCTCAACAGCTGCTGACAAATGAAAACCCCCCTCCAAATGAGAGCCGCATGTGAGGGACGGTTATCGTCAGGGAATTTACAAAAATATTCCTCCGGAGCGAAGAGACCACAGTACGGGGCCTGTGCCCGGCTGCTCTGTGCGGTTGTGGGCCGGGGTTTGTTCGCTCTCTGTGCGCCGCCACATCAGAGCACTGAGCCCTGTGTAACGTGATCTGGACGGGCAGAGAAGGATTCCCCCTTTGGATTCAGAGGGACCGAGGTGCAGAGCAGGGACGGGCGGTCAGTGATGTAAGGCGGCGCTCTGCAACAAACAATTATGACTGCGGGCGCTGGGACTCTGTAAGCGGCTGTTTTCTGCCACCAGGATGGCGATGGCAGCGTGTGGCGCTTCATCTCTTACATCATTCCTGCTCATTACTTCTGCTTCTTTCTCCTTAGATGTGATTAGTTTTTCTCATGTTGGCTTTAAGAGGCTGTTTTTCAAAATCACCCTTTCAAAATAAAGCTCCACTCCTCTTGAAATCACAGCAGGCGAAACTGCTTTGAGCTGAAAAATAACAGATATTCAAAAAAAATCAAACACGAGGCTTTAACTTTGATTCCGCTTTTGAAGCGCGTCATCTGAACCACGTATGACTTCATTTTTCACACGGGTGGCCTCTGCAGGATTTAAACTCTCCTTGAATCTGTCCCCCTGTCCTTTTTCATCTCTGTCTAGTTCTTTTTTTCTTCTCTTTTTTTTTTTTTCTTCCATCCCCCTCTGCGCTCGCCCTCACATTTCATCTCTCTGTGTCTCATTCCTCTCGCGTTCCCTTTGCTTACTCAAAGTCTCAAACAAACAAACAAGCAGCGGGTGGCTCGCGTCTCCCATCTATAATTCAAGCCAGTCAAACTACAGCGAGGATGTTTGCCAAACACACGAGGTGCTTCTCAGACAGGCAGGGAGAGGAGGGAAAAAAAAGAAGAGATGATTTTTACCGTCCTGGCTTTGACTCAAATCCACAGAGCATCACGTCATTTAACTGAAAGCTTTGTATTGTTTCTGACATTTCTACTTTATGTATGATGGGAAATAGGGCTGAACGATTTTAGAATAAGATCTAATTGAGATTTCAATTCAATTCATGATTTTCTTCAAATCAAGCTTCAGTGAAGTTTCCACAATGTACAGAAACATTTACAAACTTGACAGAAAGTTACATTAAACCATCAAAAGCTTTTACTCCCATGTGAGGATGAAAATTGAAGGTAAGAATTGTTTCTAAATTTTAGATAAAAGGTCAATATTTTAAGATAAAAAGTGGAAATTTTGAGAAGTAAAGACAAAATTCTGAGAAAAGAAAGTCAAAATTTTGAGATGGGAGTCCAAATTTTAAGAAATCAATTTAACATTATGTGAAAAAAGTCCAAACTTTCACATTTAAGGTTAAAAATTTTGAGAAAAAGGCAAAAGTATGAGATAAAAAAGTCAAAATTTTCAGATAAAATGTTAACATTTTGAAATAAAGGCAATATTTGAAATAAAAAATAGAAATTTCGATATAAAAAGTCAAAATTATGAGAATAAAAGGCAGAATTTTGAGGGGAAATAAAAAAAGATTTTGAGATAAATAGTGAAATTTGTGACCTTAAACTACAATTCTTTCCATTTCTAAACTGGACTTTTTAATCGAATTTTTAGTTATAACCACTGAAAAACAAAAAGAGTTATCTTTGACTCTTTTAAAAATGATGTAGTGCAAAATATTCTTAATTTTGTTAAGTGACAGAAGATAAAATACAAAACAGTAGGAAATATTGGGATATCTTCTGAATTGCAATTAAAATTTAAGCCTTTGTTTGGACAAGCTTTTATAAAGACAGAAAGTTGGATGTGCTTTTTCATAAACTGAGCACAAAAAGTGAAATAATCCATCAGTGAAACGTTTGATACCTGAAAACTTGAAGTATCCACTCAGCATGCATGAGTGTGTGTTCTTAAGTAGAGGGTACTAACCCTTAAACTTTTACTTGAAGGGCTCTGCGTTTTGGCTCAAGGACACTAATGCAGCTGTGCAGCAGTAACTGACTTCAGGCTTTATCCGTCGTACAGAAACGCATCGTATAACCTCCGGAGACAGAGCCAAACCACTCGTGGTAACAACCACTTATAACCATAGAGGAGAGCGGAGAGGAAAGCTGAAGCTGTTTTTCCAGGTGTTTGGACCAAGTTTTCAAGTTCAGCTCATGTTCTTCGGCTGAAACCGACACTTGTAACATTCAATTTGTGTGTTTTTCTGGCCATTTTTACACACATAAAAGCAATAAAGTGTGTGTCCTTTAAACTTCTGGTTCCTTTTGTTTTTTCATATGTGACATGATGCTCAAACTGTAGTTTTTTGATTAATTGAAGTCGCTGTATTGATACAATAATGTTAGCCAACGGTGGACCCGCAGTGGACACTGCGTCCGATTTCTTAAGCTGCATGTAAATGATGGACTATGGGCTTGAGCCTCGTTTCCACCAAGCGGATTGGTTTGTCTCGGTGCGGCACGCATTTTGTGGCGTTTCCATAGACTAAAACCGGTACGGGTCCCCTAATAAGCGACCTGTACTCCTCCACTTTTCAGCACCCTTCCGTTGGGGTGTCAAGCCGCTCGAAACCGGCCCCAGGGGTGGAGCTATAATCACTGCAGTACGTTGATTGGTCAAAAGATCAGTAACTTCCCGTGCGACAACGTTAATAAAGAACAACACACAACCCCGCACGCAGCCTTTCCTGAAACAAAACCTCATTGCGTTATGGAATAAAGAGCCACAGCTGATCACAGAGTAGAAGAGTTGCTGGATGTCCTCCATCTTTCTCTCTGTTTACAATGCTGCTAATTTCTTCTTCGTTGCATTTATTTGGGGGGCACACTGTGTAGCGCTGCAGTGACGTCATGCTGTTACGTAGCTGACGCGGCTCTCGCCATCCGGCCCATCAAGCAGGGTACGGTTGGCTGTGGAAACGTGCACAGGATCAGGCTTTACCGATCTGACCCGTACCAAACTGAACTGATCCGTACCAGACTGCCTGGTGGAAACAAGGCTTTAGTTATCAAAACTCGATTGAAACACCTCGATAATCCCGTTGCTATCCGACTGCGTTTAAATTTGGCAGGACTTGGTTTTCTTGGCTTTCTGTCTACAAAACGGAGTGTGTTCGTCTGTGTGCATTGGGACGGAACTCTGCTGTGCACGATACAGAGAGCAGAGGAGAGTTGCGAATATGCAACCATGAGGCAGAAACAATTCATGGAAATAAGATAAATAACATGAAGTCTTTTAGCTGTTACATTAAAAAACAAGGTATAGACCTGATCTAAGAGTTGTAATCCATTGCTGCTTCAATTTCCCCAACATTGCAAGCTTTGAATGCGGACACTCCCAACAAAACAACAGGTTTTCTTTTTAAAAATGTTTGTTTTGTACTGCCGAGAGTTGATCACAGTAACTCCACCCCTCAACCTTGGCTTAGTCGGTGTTAGATCTGACATTAGCCTGGAATTCGTATGAGCACCAGATCTGTTGAAAAGAGTTAACAGTGATAAAACAGCCATCTCCAGGGCCTGCTGCGTCCACGGATATCATTTCTTGTGATGGCATCAACAGCCAAAACCTTGGAGTGTTTCTCCCCAGCACTTTATGTTTTCAAATTACAAAAGCTTTGTCACAACACTTAAACATTTTATAGTTGTAAAAATGCAGTCCTCTCGAAATTGGTGTCTGTCAATTTTTTATTTTCTGTTTGAGAAATTTGGCAAAGCAACTGCTGAAAATGATCATGTTCTAGTCTTGGCGGCAGCTCCAAACTTTGTAATGATGCTCTTAAGATTTGGTTTTGTCTCCTCTGTCTTGTTGTTGTTGACTGTTGATATCACAGACTGTATAATGAGTGGACGTAACGACGTTCGGCTCAAACTGAAGCCTCCAGCAGATGCCCCGCCCCCTGGTGTCTGGCTGCAGTATAGGTCATAAGCCCCGCCCCCTGGTGTCTGGCTGCAGTATAGGTCATAAGCCCCGCCTCCCCATGTATTCCAGATATGAGCCGGGAAAACTTAAAAAAATTACGATACCTCGTAGAAAAGTTTCTCTCATCCTTACTCTAAGGTGGTATGACGATGTCATTTGGCTGCATGGTGTTTAGGTGTTTTTTTCTGAGAAGTTAGTTTCTCATTTGTTATTGGATGTTAAAAACCGCGATATAAGTTTAGTTTTATGATAGTTGACAGCTGCCGTCCATGAGTAGTTTTTACCGGGGATATAAGAAACTTCAGGAAAGAGCCAAAAGGAGACTAAACCTTCTGAAGAAGAAGAAATAAATATTTTATTTCTCTTTTTTACTCTGCTCCACCGGAAATTCTCTACTGCGCAGACTCTGGCTGCACAATGGCGGCTAGAGAAACGGGATTTTTTGGCTTCAAAATCGTAGAACGGTGACAGGCGGAAGCACGCTGTCCATTCTATATACAGTCAATGGTTGATATCAGAAATCTTACACCTTCTTAATTTTGATTTGTGGAGAAGAGCGAAGATATTTGACCTTAGTTGTGTTCAAAAAGTTGATTTATTCTTGTCAGAGGCTTTTGTGACTGCAACTACAACAAAAAAAGCTGAGACCTGAGGGCGTTTTTGATTCAGAAGCTAAAAATGAAAAACAAAATTCAGCTAAAACTATTTTTATCTGCTACTTTGGAGCTTGAATAACATTTTTCTTTCCTGTGAAAACAAAAGAAATCTTTCAAAAAAGCTTCAAAATGATGTGTAATTTTCTGGATTTCTTCCTCTTTAAAGACTTAACTCATATCTGTGTTGCTTTTTGGTTTTGAAGCAAGAAATCCTCCACTGCGGTCGTGGACTTCATGCAGACTGTGTTTTACGCCGTGTTTGGTTTTGTAGTTTGATGGTTGTCTTGGTTGCAGCACGCCCGCGCTGTTTCCCTCTCTGCTGCTCGGCGTGCAGAGCTGGGACGGGCCCAGCAGGTGGGCCAGGAGCGGCAGAGAGGAGGAGAAGAACAGTAAAAGGAGACGCGAGCCGGGGCTTCTGGGAGGTGGGGCTCACCGTACATCCTGAGGAATCTCTCCAGCCGCTGGGGTTAACACGAATTAATCTGACGGAATAAATTAGGACATGAAAGGAGAGAGGAGAGACAGACAGACAAGCATCCATCCATCCGTCTGTCAATTTATCTTTTCCTCTTACTACTCCAGTTTTTCATCTTCCTTTTTATCCGTCCTGATCTTCGGATTTCTGGGAACGACAAAGAATGACGAAACAATCTGCCTCCAGAAAATGTGTCACAAAAATAATCCACTTTACATCCCAATCTTTCATAAGTGTTAAAGCTGATTCTCTGCTTCCTGTCCTTCTTTTTCTTTCTGCTTCATCTCCTGTTTCCCATGATCCTCTCCTCCTTCAGTCAACCATATTTTTCAGACAGGAGCAGCGTGTGTTTTGTTGAAGCCGTAGCAACACAAAGTCCTGATTCACTCTGCAGCCTTGACTGTCTCACATTCAGAACATTTTATTCAGAAAAATATCCACGCATCAAACGTTGAACTATTCAAGGAGGCCTTGAGTTTTGGGGTTTTCAAACCTTTCTTGCAAACGTGAACACATTTTTTTTTTCTCTCTTTAAAAAATAAGCTTACCAAAAGGTCTGAAGGTCAGCAGCAGCAAACAGAACGTCACGAAAAATGGTTGAAAAGAGTGAAGAAACTGTCGGGATGTGTTTGCGATGCTGAAAACAAATTAAAAAACAAGCCTGTTTGAAGTTTGTAAGGGTCAAAGGTCACCACTTGGTCCTGCCAGGGGTCATTGGTGATGTCATCAATGGAAACTTCGAAAGATGGGTCTTAAAATGGTCCTGAGGTGGACGACCTGATTTCTATCATTTAAATAATCTAATCACTGAGCCTTCTTTTGGATGTTTTTTGGTATTAAGTGTCTACGGATGCTGAGTCCTGATCCAATCATCAGGTCTGCATAGGTAAACTTTGCTAAAGAAGTCAGAAAGTGAAGCTACACACCTTTTGTTTTTTGTCTTAACGATAATGAATCCATTTAACTTAGTCTAGCTGGTTTTACACGCTCTCCTGCATGAGGCCTCTGAACTTGTGTGCATACAACACATCATGCTAAAATCCCAGGCTGCTCTGAATGCAACTCTGACGGTGCACGACTACAACTGTAAATATGATACACAAACAGGTCCTTCTCATGTTTTTTTGCCCCTTTCATTAAAATGTTTATTACAGCTTGAAGTGAGCCAAAACCTCCCAAACAGTAAAGTAAAGGAGTCAATCCTGTGAGCTGGAAGACTCAGCAGAAACACAAGACAAATGTCTGTTGTTAAATCAGGGTTCTTTTTTGCAAATGACTGATGTTGCAAACCCACAAAAGGCAACTAAATCTTTTTGGTCTTGACGATTCCTTTTAATATTTGAAATGCATCAAAATGCAATTAATGGAAAGTTAATGTTGATTGGATTTCAGAAAATCTGACTGTAGCCTTTCTGCAATTGAACTGATGGATGTGTGACATAACACATTATCCTGCTGTCTCAAGAAAACAGAGCTGTTTAATTGCAGAAAAGCATTGACTTTATAATAATAATAGTAATAATAATAAATTTGATTTATAGAGCACTTTTCTGAATACTCAAAGACGCTTTACAGACATAAAAAACATCAAATAAAACAATAATAAACAACAATAATAATAACTTATAACAATGTGAACAAGACAAAACCAAACCATGGGATACATTTAAAAGCAGTTAGACATTAAAAACACTTTTAAAAAGATGCGTTTTGAGGAGGGTGTTGAATGTGGATGGGTTTGGACTTTATGGCTTTCTGTAGATCTGGTCAAAGTTTGCAAACACAACAGGTGTGTGTGTGTGTGTGTGTGTGTGTGTGTGTGTGTGTGTGTGTGTGTTTGGGTGCACATAAACCTTTGTGACCTGTACAGTCTGGTGTTGTGGTGTTTGTGCGCTGTATTTGTGAAATAAATAGATACTGGCACACAGGAAACTTGTCAGTGGAGGGGTTTTTATGATCTGTGCCGGCATTTCCCATTTGGCCACATGCTCTGGTATTTAGGCTGAACGGGTGAGTGAAAGCCGTCCTCTGGCAGCCGCACAGAAAAAAGGTTTCACAATGAGTGAGCGACGGATCGGCTCAGTCATCTCAGCGGGGGGGGAAGACAACGCATCAAACCAGCGGATTTTACAATCACCACGAGGATGCTGGAGATAAAAAAACAAAGCAAAGAAGCCTGCTGTTTGTGCACCGTACAGTAGGAAGATCCCTCTAAAGGTCAAGTGCGGTGATAAAACTTCATTTGAGCTGCAGCCAGAGGATAAATCACTATAGATAAACGTTGTGGAAGCTGTGGTGCTTTGACATAATTGCAAACACGGACGCCTATTTTGCAGCTCTGCTCCCTCAGTGCTTTTTCAACAATGCCGTTATCAAACCGCTGGATTTTTCTCTGCTTCTTGTAACCATTTCCCACAGGACGGACAAATACGGCTGCGGCCTGAAGTCGTCGTAGTATCTATTGTTTGAGTCAAACCAAACCCTGGAGGAAGCGAGTCTCAAAGAGGATTTACGTCCTCTGTGGTCGCCTCGTTTCCCCCTCCGTCTCCTTGTGTCAATGCTAAAGTCATGGATGATTGCCTGAATGTCACAAACAAGTTGTTCATTGTGGAACTTTCTGATAGGAATAAACACGGACACCATTAATTAGCTCTCTTAAGGACCGATCATTAGAGATCATTTATGCGGAGTGAAACCGTCACCGCAGTCTCCAGGAGAAAGTTGCCGGCTCGTCTGTCTCCGCTCGTCCACTCATTAAGAAAGTGATAACTCATCTCTGAATGCGATCGCTGCGCAGCCTGGATCTGATGTTTTACGCTTCCATGACTCTGAACCAGCTGCAGCAGAGCTCAGCGTCATTTCAGAACAAAGTCAGAGGCTTTCGAGCCCCGGCTGTGAAAAGTGAATCTTCCAACACTTTCTTCTCTTTCTCTCAAGTCTGAAGACTGTGATGAAAACTGCAATATTCTGGAAATTAGATGGCGCTGACTTTAGTGTTTCAGCTACAAATCACCAAAACAAACTCTTAAACTTTTTGCACGACAATTTAAAACAGTCACATAATTTGTACCAGTGGCTTTTACTGTGGGAACATGAGCAAAAATTTTATATGGGACACATTTATTCCAACACTGTAATCAGCAGAGATGTTTCCAGGCATCATGTGAAGTAAGATTCAAATATCAACCAAAATAAAATGTATTTCAGGATCTCAAATCTGCAAATCTATTACTATACTTATGTGGTTGTATGCTGTTAAAAGAGATACAACCTAAATGTAATTTTAGCAAGTGTCTGTCGAATTTTTGGCAAGAACATCTTTTTGCACTGAATATGAGCCACATTCCTGACAAATCCAGGATTTAATGCAAGATATTTAAAGAGAAAAAATGATGGTAAAAAAATAATAATAATTTCACGTGCGCACTTAAAACTTTTGCATGCTCACTAGAAACTTTCACATGCTCAGATGCACACCTGACAGTTTTCTTCTCCACAAAGTGACAATACAAGAGTTAGTGCGTGTGTATCATCACCTGAACCACCACGTCTGTTTCGACGTAAAGGATTCACCGCTTTGGATCCTGTGTTTGATTTTTGTAGAGGGACAGCTTCAAACATCTGGCCAGCTCTGTGGCTGTCGTTAGATGTACACAAAATGTCACCTAAGACTTTTAGGTGAGCACCAGAAAAGTTTCAAGTGCGCACGTGAAATTATTATTTTTTTTTTTTTTACCTTTTCTTGTCCCTTTCGGGGCTCCGTATGAATTGCGTGTAATGTGTGAAAAGAATCTGCCAAGGGGGTTAAAAAAAAAGTTTCCTTTCTTTTCTTTTCTTTTCTTGTCTTTTTTTTCAAATCAGGTGTCATTTTTGTCTTTTAATACCTTGAATCAGTTGAATGTGGATCATATCAAGTATAATTACATCTTTGCTGGGATTAAGACATGAACACTTGCTTAGTTACCAGTTGTTACTGTGTATGATCAGCATATTATCAGTGCCAGACTTGCAGAAAATGGATATTTTATGTGGAGTACCCCCAGTCCTGAACTGAAATTTATCTGGGAAAGGATTGAAAAATCTATCTGTGGGTTTTATGAATCAATATCAAACTTCACGGCTGGGAATTAGTTTTATTTTGAGGGTCAATTTCTTTTTTTTACCATCTTAATATGACGTAAATTCTGGTCACTACTTCTGAGTCTGTCTCTGACTCAATTCACCGTCCTGTCCTCTCAAAGACATAAAAGCCTGAGAATGTAACTTTGATAACTAGATCAACTAGTTATTCCTGTGGTGACCTCAAGAGGATGTTTAATCACTCAGTGGATTTAACCAGTGCGTCAATGAATGGACTGACAAATATCCACACACACTCACACACTCATGGTTTCTGTCTTAACTTTAAGCAGAGGTTTCTGATTCATCATGACCGTTGCGCAGATGTTGTAGTGGTGTGTGGTAGCAGTGGACAACAGTGTGTGTGTATATGAGTGTGTGTTTACATGATACTGGGCGTGTCCTCACTTACATGGATGTGTGTGTGTGTGTGTGTGTGTGTGTGTGTGTGTGTAACAGAGGGGTGGGCGGGCTTGTTGGGGAGGTAGAGGGGTGTTTGGCTCTTTTTTAAACATGGTTGCGTTGTTATGGCCGCTGACTCTTTGATGTTGCCCAAACCTCCTCTAAGAGGCTCTTATTTTGGGCTCCTGACTCTGGAGCAGGCAATCACTTCCAGATTGGGAGACCGAGTGCTGGGGTGGGACGGGCTGTGGGGGGTCACGGCGGGCAGAGCAGGTCAGCGTGGTGGTACCGGGGACAGTCTGTGATTATGAGACAAATATCACAACAAAGTCAAGATGTTTGACTCAGATGATTAGTAATCACACCAGTTTCTAAATCAGTCGCCTGATGCCACGCGCTCTGTTTTTTCCCACAGCGGTGACTTTGTTCATCACATAACGTGAGTTCAGCTTGGATGTAATTCTGATCTGATCTGATCTGATCTAGGTCAGGGGTTTTCATAGACTCGGATGCTTCTCAGGCTTTCTGCCAGGAGCTGCCACCTAAAACTATTCAGCTCTGACTCATTCTTATCTTTTATTTTTTGATTTCTCAACATGTTGTTTTTCACTTCATCTCTGCGTGCAGGTGTGGGGAATTTTACCCACAGACTCAGAGATACTCCTTCACTTTCAATCAACCTCTTATGCTTCACCAGGTTGCTGTCTGCCTTTTGTATGACGTTGTGAAAGTCTGAACAGTAACGTCTTTGTTAGAAAGTTTAGATTCTCCACATTTCAGTCTCTAAGTTTGTTTCACAGTTTTCGTAATTAGTGAAAGAATCACTCTGATAGTGATCACAACAACTAGGACGTCCTACCTGTTTGGGGTCATTACGTCACATCCTGACGCCCGTACCCTGAATATTCACTCTCCTTTCCACCAGAGGAATCCAGAGTTCAAACATATCAAAAGTGTTGTTTCATCAAATTATTCCAAGTGGTGAAATTTCTCCTGTAAAGTCCGTTGTTTGTTCTCATCAATAACAGCAGCTTCACAGTCTTAGAGCATTTCCTCCTCAATGTCAATCTGTTAGAACTAGGTGTTATTGTTTTCCTTAACTCCATCATTTTCTGTTCAGTTTTCATCCCAGGACAGCTTGTGATAGCCAACAATAGCTCTCTGCTCCCCGTAATGTCTTCATGCATTTTTTCTGTTTGTTTCTATCCGTGTCCCAAGAACAGATATCAGCCAAGATATATATGTGATAATTTACTGAAACCCTTTGTTTGTGTGTAGGCTGCCATCTCATCTGTGGGTAATTATCAGGCTACATATCTACATCTTATCGTAGCTGTCATTTATGCATTTGTGCATCTCTCATTAATGTCCTTCCAAACACTACAACAAGTAGGAACTAAGATTTCAAGGGGAAGTACTAAATAATATTCTGCAGGTGTATAATATAATATAATATTAAAAAGATTTGAGTGATTAATCACGAAAAAACAAGATAGTTATCACAAAATAACAACATGCGCAATACACTCCTGTATAAACCTGTCAAGAAAACTTTTTTTTATATACTTTGACCGACTGTTTATTCAGTTCAACCTTCTTTCATTGTAGATAAATTCTTGGTGCTCAGATCTCTTTGTGAAGATCTCATCCCTCTAAAGCAGTTTGATTGCTGCCACTTAAAAGGACCGGGAGGTGAATCCACCGCTCATTTCAGAAAACTGTCCCTGTTTATTTATCTGTTGTTTTTTTGTTTTTCCTGCCTTCACAGGAGGACGCGAGGATGACCGTGAAAGAAAGAGAGGAAACGAGTGTTTTGAATGTTCCATCTCGGTGAAATCTGAGATTAAAGACATTAGACTCAAAAGCACTTTAGAGAGGGCGAACAAAAGAGAGGACGCTTTAATTTCCGCTTCAAATATTAAAAGAGACGAATCTACTTAGTGTGTCATGAAAACTAAAGAATACATTAGAGGTGTTTTATCAGCGTAAGGTCCTCTGAATGAAGCAGCGTGTGTGCATGCGACTGCGTTTCTTTGCAGGCGTGTGCATGCGTAATGCATACATAAAAGTGTGTGTGTGTCTGTGTGTGTGTCTGTGTGTGTGTGAGGGTCAAGGTGGAGGGCCGTCATTACAAACAAGTGATGTCTGAGATCCTATTAACTCTTGTATTCAGCAGCAGATTTCTGTTCAAATAGAGTGGAGATAAAAGGCAGCAACAATATGCTGTTAAATCAAAGGCCTTTCAAGTGAAATGAGACTACAGAGACACTGAGGGCTACATCCACCATTTCCTGACGCACATAAAGAGCTGCTGATATCTAATTGGAATTTATAAAGTAATCGTGTCTTTGAAGTAATTGCATCTTTGATGTAATCAACAAACAGGGGATTTATTATTCAGCGCTTTAGCAACGAGTTTCTGCATGTGCGAGGCTGCTTCCATGATTAATGTATGTACAGTTATACCCTAAACACCATTTCACTTTTGTATGTTAAAGCATTGAAGTGTCTCATATCTACATCTAATGCACAAGGTGTGCACACCTTAAGTTGAAGCCATCTTTGTCTGTTTGGTTCACATTTGTGACCTTGAATAAAGAATAGAAATTATACACTCTGTAATGTTAATGTCAGCCTCTGCAGGCTCGTAGTCGTCTTCGTTTTTGACACCACGCTTAAGATGAGAAAAAATAATTATTTATTCATCCCAAAACATGGAAATTTGCTGTGTTGGAGCTGCAAAGAGCATAAATTCCTGTCTGGATATAAAACATTAAATATTTTGAGAGTAGTTTTTCTTTTTGAAAAAAGTTTGGACACCTCTGGTTGAAGTCGTGACCCCTTAAACATTTCCAGCCCTACTCTACTCGACTCTAACTGGTTTGGTTACCTTTTCCACTAGCCCTACTACAGACTCACACGACACAAACATAATTTTGTACTAACATATGTGCCACCGTGGTCTTTAAAGGGGAACAAAAAGCTTTCTAAAGATTTCATTAAAGTAATATAGCTGCTCAATGTTGGTCGTCATGACAACGGAGGTAAACAACAGCCTCGTGCTGCTGCACGCGGAGGAAAACGAAGGAGCTGCTTCCTGACATCAACTCTTCCCTGGATCCAGTGAGATCACTTTAATTTTTGATTTTTGGGCCTGGTATAGCAGAGATTTGTTGTTGATCAATCATTCTTCTTTGAACTGGTTTTCCTTTTTGGTTCCCTGTGGATTAATGGACTGATTGGTGCTTAAAGACTCTCGTGGCAGACAGATCGCTCCTGCACCGACCAACTTTGATTTAATTTAAAAGACTCTTTAAAGCCAACTATCTTTGCTGTTAACTTCTTTTTGGTTTAAAAAGGACTTTTAACTTATTTAGGAATCATGAAGGAGCATTTTAGGGCTGTATTTTGTCTTCATTCAGTCTGGTTCTGTGCCGTCAGGTTTAAATGTCATTAAAAACCCGTCGCTGACTTATTCCTTTGCATCTTGTAAGTGATTTGTTCAGAGTCAGAAGCTGCAGAGACGACATTCTCTGACCAATGAGTGACCGGCAGTCCGTCCACGTCACCTTTTAGTATCAGCTTTACTCGCTTAGAACCAGGGTAGAGTAGGTACTAAAAACTGGCGTCTGCTGCGTAGTACCGCGCTAATGGAAACGCAACACAAACTGGGTAGAGGCGAGTAGAGTAGGGCTGAGACGAGTCAGTGGAAAAGGGCCATAATTGAAATCGCTGTATCCGTCAGAAAAATCGCAATTAGATCTTTTCTAAGACCGTTCAGCCTCAGCGCAGAGAGAGTCAGAGAGAAACGTGGCAGCACTTAAAGCAAAGCTCTAAACTGATGATGAGGATGATGGATCGCTCCAGTTTGCAAGAAAAACACACTTCCTGTTCAACTTTCAGATCATTTGGAAAAATGTAACTTCCTTTGAGACTTGAAGAATGTAAAAATCAACAGAAACTGTGGAGGGTTGATCTTCTAACCTCCTGATGTGGAGAAAGGATCAAAGTGAAGCTTTCAGACAGAGGGGGCAGTGACACGCCGTCGTTAAACTGTCGTCTCATGAACATGTGAACTCTTTGTTCACATGCGTTGTTGTTTTGTTGCTGTGAGACACTGAAGAGGCTCCAGATGAGACGCTGCAGGTGGGCGATGGGTCACCGTCTGATCATTTCTGCTTTTGTTGTTGTTGTTGTTCTCATGTACAGACTGTTTCTAATCCTCCTCTTACTCATCAGGTCTGCACTCAAGTTCATCCTCAAATCAAAACCAGATCTGTGATTGAATCCTCGCTCTGATGTGTCGATCTGTGCCAAACATAGGACCTCTTTCTCTCTTTAAGGTGTCGGAGTAACAACTTTACTAAATTAAGAAATAAAATCCAGCTCTACGACGCGACATTTGGGTCATAAAGTGGCGTTAATCTCCTCAGCGACGCTTTATAATCATTTATGGTTTTTCTTCTCCTCTTCTCTGACCCCAGTGAAAAACATGTTACACAGCGTTTGATCTGCTCCTGATTTTATGTTTAGTCATAATCCTGGTGAACACATCAAACAGATTCTTCTTTCTTTCTCTGGAGGAGGAGGAGACTCTAAATGACGGTTAGCAGTTTCTGTCAGAGCGCCATCTGGAGCGCAGAGCGGCGCTCCGGCGGCCAACGTCTTAATGTTCTGAGGAAAAACCACAGCTCTGTGGAAACACCAACAGCTGTTACAGACATTAATGCTGGCTCTGCTTTCTCTCTCTGAGACATCTTTAAACTTATTTATTTCACGGTTTTATCCAGAAAGGATGAAACAACAAACAGAGCAGGAAACAGGGAAGAGACTGGAGGGGAAACTTCAACCTGAACTACACGTGGGACGTTTTGGAAATCAGTTTTAGTCACTTCGCGAGCTTAATTTGAATTTATCTGCTCAATGACAGGAGTTGGTCTTTAGAAGGGCTCAGATTTAGAGATTTTAAAGCTGTTTCCGCGCTGATTCTGACACTGAAGGTACATGTAGTACGACTGTTTTGTTGGGTCTGTTAAATTGTAAACTACTCTGGATTTCTGTCTCAGAAAGTGGAGCTCATGGATTTTTTTCTGATGAACTTTATCATAAATATAGAAAATAAACCATAGGTACATTTGGCATTTCAGTCATTAATTCTCTATATCAGTGATTCCCAACCTGTGGGTCGTGGCCCCATGGTGGGCCTCAAAGGTATTGGAAGTGGGCCACCAAATCATTTCTAAAAAGTATAATTTTTATGTGTGTCTGTGAGTGGGGATGTAATTACATAAAGATAAAACAATCATTTTTTAAATGTGGAAAAAAGGCAGGAAAAACATAGAATAGTGTGGGGTTTTTTTCTTTTATGTTCTACCCACTTGAGTGTGAGCAACCGGTTGATTTTCTGTAAATTTTCAAGGAGGACATGAGAATCAAGGTGACGTTGATGAACTTCTCTCTTCTTTCCATTCTGTTAATGACTGTTGTAGGTTATGAAACTTGAAAATCTGACAATACCGCCAAGTTTTTCAGGTTTTGGATTGGACAAATTGTTAAAAAATGCCAGTCATTTTTAAAGTTAGTGTTATTTTTCTTTTTTACCCCAGCAGGTTTGATATCCTGTGGGTTAAACATGTTCAAATTTTAATGTATATATAAAAAAATTGCTCCAAAAAAGCATTATATGGCCACTGTATTTCAGGGATTGGAGTTGGGCCGTGAAAATGTTTGAGACTTTAAAGTGGGCCCTGAGTTGGGAAAGGTAGGGAACCACTGCTCTATGTCAATCAGAGGTGAAGTTACAGGAACAAAAAATTACACAAGTCAAATTAGAAGTTAATGAAATACATAGAAAAATTAATAACGGGAAGGTTGAGTGTTTTTGTTTTTTTTGGTCTTTTCATTTTTTCAGTGGTTCAAAGAACATTTTAAATATTTAGGGGAAAAAACATTCAGGGAGAGAGTTTATGAACTTTATAAAGGTATAGAAGTTTGTGACAGCAAAGTCATCATATCTAATTTGAAATCTTAAACCAAAAGTTATCTTGTATTGAAAATAAATCTGCAACCAACTGACTTTTTTTTTTATAACTGATGGAAAAAAACTGTCTATGTTACCAACATAGGCTGTCAGTTGAAAAAATAAAAAGTGAATAAGTGATTTATACAGACTTTTATGAATTTCGTAGAAGCAAAAACCTCTTTTATGATATGAAATGATATGAAATGAGCAGGTTTGCCGCTGTTTCTTCTCTCAGAGCGTCTAACATTTTTCATAAAGTTTTTTCCAAAGTTCCTGATGCTCCTTTAAGAGTCTGATAGTTTCTGTAAATCTTTGGACAGTTTTTTGTGATCATTCTGAGTCATGTTTGGACGATAACACGACTGTGAAGCTGAAAACGAGATGATTTATTTTTCTCGTGTCTGTTTCTTCTTCAGGGGATGACGGAGGCGGAGGAGGACAAGCTGCTGGCGCTCAAAGACTTCATGCTGAAATCGAACAAAGCCAAAGCCAACATGGGCGAGCAGAGTCACCTGGGGGAGGCGGCTCAGACCGGCGTCATAGACCTGGCAACGCTCGGCATCATGGGACGCCAGGTGGACCTGGTCAAACCTAAAGCTGAGGCCGAGGATAAGAGAGGTGAGTTCACTTTACTCCAGAGTGAATTCAAGCTTCTTTTTTTAATGTTTGTGGGTCAATGACAAAAAGAGGGTTTAATAACGTATTTTTTAAAAGTTCTTTGAAAATGGATAAAAACATATTTCTGAGTGAAGAATTATGTTTTCTAACAGATTTCAGTAGTTGACCAACATTTCAAAGTTTTTAGGTTCATTATTTTTTAGTATTTTTAATTTGAGCACCCAAAAATGTCAGGTGGCGCAACCAAATATATGAAAATATATTTATATGTTCCTGTTATTTTTTCTGTGTGAAATTATTGGCAAGTATCTCTCAAGTGTCTGTAGTGACTCATAAATTTTCATTTTGTGTGTTTCATTTCTTTTATTTGTGAATAAGATAAATAATTTGATGTTAAAATAACATTTCACATTATTACATTGGTTGTNCTTTGAAAATGGATAAAAACATATTTCTGAGTGAAGAATTATGTTTTCTAACAGATTTCAGTAGTTGACCAACATTTCAAAGTTTTTAGGTTCATTATTTTTTAGTATTTTTAATTTGAGCACCCAAAAATGTCAGGTGGCGCAACCAAATATATGAAAATATATTTATATGTTCCTGTTATTTTTTCTGTGTGAAATTATTGGCAAGTATCTCTCAAGTGTCTGTAGTGACTCATAAATTTTCATTTTGTGTGTTTCATTTCTTTTATTTGTGAATAAGATAAATAATTTGATGTTAAAATAACATTTCACATTATTACATTGGTTGTNCCACCTGACATGGAAATTGTTCCAGTCACCAATGAAGTGAAAAAACCTTTTTTATCAGTATTTCAGAGAAATCTACAAACTTTTCCACTTGGTCACAAATGTCATTTGGGCTCCTCTGGCTGATGCAGTTTCCTGTTTCCTGTTTTATTCTCTTCACTTTAAAATAAAAGTCTAATGTTACGGTTGCACCACCCTGACATTTGACAAGGTGAAAATTACGGGACAAAAGTTTTTTACATTTCTCAACAGCTTTAAAATTCTTGTTATTTGCAAAGAATGTTTTATTTAAAAAGGTTCAAGCATAAAATAATGCCACTGTATTTTTAATTTCCATTTACAATAACTGACATTCAATTTTTAGAGTTTAATTACTGTGGATACTTGTCAGGACGGTTGCACCACCTGACATTTTGGGGGTTTGAGGAACCAAAACACAAAAAAACATGTTATATTTTAATAGTTTAAAGATGTGTTCAAATAACACAGGTTTCATAGAATAAAGAAATACATGTGATGAAATACTCAATTCATGATGGAAGGAAATATTGCACTCAGACACAAAAAAAGGGGACGTCACATCGTTGACCCTTGTACTGAAGTTGGTTTGTTTTGGGTGAGAGTTAATGACAAACATCAATCATCGAAGGTTTTTCTTTGGAAACGTTTCCTTCAGGGTCTAAATTTACTCTGATTCCAGATAAACTGTGTGTAGTTACAACCAGCTGTGGAAACCATCTGAGCAACACGTGTTGTTTCCACATTCACAGAGTCGTCGCTTTAACCGTAGCATGAAAGAAAAGTCTCACTTCCTGTCTGTGTTTGTGTCCCCGCAGCGAGGAAACACACCAAGCAGGACTCCACCATGAACGAGGAGTGGAAGAGCATGTTCGGGTCGCAGGAGCCGCCGTCCGCTCAGCCCGCCACGGTAACATCCTCCACGCTGTGACGTTTGATCAGGCTTAAGGTCGGAAACTGGACACGCGTTCACACAGACGCAGTTTTATGACCCTGGAGGTGTTTTTTAGGAAATTTATCAAAGCTGTTAAAGCCAAAAACAAACCAGATCTGACAGGTTTCAATTCAAGTCAGTGCATTAAGTCACCCATCAAATTCGCAAGACTTCTATTTTCGCATCAATTTACAAAAAGCAGACTGAGCTGAACAGACGGTTGTTCACAGAAACACCCAATAAACATCCAGTGACTTTCAAAATAAAACACCCTTTCTAAACCAGATGCTGTTTATCTCAAACTACAACAACAAACGTACAAAAAACAAGCAGATCCAGACCAGGTGTCAACAGGAGAAAACCAACTCATTGCTCTGTGTCCTCCTCTATCTCATTAAAGACATGAAAAAAGAAACAAAAAATAGCTCAGAACAAAGTGGAACTTGCAATTTCTTTTTACGAAGTATCTCCACAAGAGTTGAGATTATTGAGATTATTGGTTTTGTGGCGATAAAGCTCCTTTTTTTCCTCAAACCCGGGAAGTTATTTGGTTTCTCTGACAGCAAATAATGATGAAATAAAAACAGGTCATCATCTCCTGTGAAGAATCCTGACATGATTTTTAAATCTCCAAATATTATTTTCTATAGCTATGAAAACACCAAAACTACCAAAAGAATGAGTAGACCCTACTCTTTCATCGAGAAAAAAGTTGGTTTCTACCTTTTTCTGTTCTTTAGTAAGTTTAAGTGAGGGCTAGTTTCTCCAAAATCACCAGTTTTTGATGAATAACTCTGTAAAACCAGCTTTTCAGCTTAAGCATTTGCTTTTTAGCGCTCGTCTGTAGAGCTCCATCCTTTGTTCCTCTCTGTAATCGTTTTTTCACAATTCTGACACTTCTTTCAAGTGTGTTTCCTGAACTTTCCAACTATCAACATCTGTCACTGAGATCTGTCGTCTCTTCTCATAATCTTTGCTGATCTCTCTGTCGTCTCCTCTCATAATCTTTGCAGATCTCTCTGTCGTCTCTTCTCACAATCTTTGCTGATCTCTGTGTCATCTCCTCTCACAATCTTTGCTGATCTCTGTGTCATCTCCTCTCACAATCTTTGCTGATCTCTCTGTCGTCTCTTCTCACAATCTTTGCTGATCTCTCTGTCGTCTCCTCTCATAATCTTTGCTGATCTCTGTCGTCTCTTCTTATAATCTTTGCTGATCTCTCTGTCGTCTCTTCTCATAATCTTTGCTGATCTCTCTGTCGTCTCTTCTTATAATCTTTGCTGATCTCTCAGTCGTCTCCTCATAATCTTTGCTGATCTCTGTCGTCTCTTCTTATAATCTTTGCTGATCTCTCTGTCGTCTCTTCTCATTATCTTTGCTGATCTCTCTGTCGCCTCTTCTCATAATCTTTGCTGATCTCTCTGTCGTCTTCTCTCATAATATTTGCTGATCTCTCTCATATGATGCAGCCAAAAAACTTGGATAGAACACAGAAAAAAACTAAAATCAGGAGGAAGATTGTGGTCAGGACATTTTTTTTTAAGTTTATTTAAAAAAAATCTGTTTGAATGTCCAGGCCGTGTAGAGTCTTAAGACAAGAACAAGGACTTTAAAATCCATTCTGGAATAGTTTTAACTCTAAACAAGCTGCACTTTTCTAAGAGTTTTCTATCAAACCGGTAAAAAGTGAGTCTGAGATTTTTTTTCCAGATGAGAAACTCCAGGAAATCTGAATTAAATCCCTTTAAACCAGATTTACTTGTGTCGGTAAATCAGGATCTGTTTGTTTCCAGGCTGTTGACGGTCCGTCCAGTCAGATCAGAAAAAGCGCCGTGGCCCCGACTCTCCCCGTGCTGCAGTCGGTGGCGAGCGGCCCCGCCTACCAGCGCCGCATCAACACCTGCAAGGCGGAGCTTCAGCAGCTGGTGCAGCAGAAGAGGGAGCAGTGCAGCGCCGAGCGCATGGCCAAACAGATGATGGAGAGCGCCGAGTGGGAGAGCAGGCCGCCGCCGCCGGGTACGGACGCACCGATGGTCGCACACGTTCACCTACAGCTGTTTGTTTTCTGTTTGTTACTTCATCAAGTCTCTGATCCACCAACAAAGAAATGAACAAACAGATGCTGAGGCTGAAAAAACAAAAGATCGACACATTTATTTATCAACTCTGATCAAATCTTTTTCACCAGAGCTTCAGAAACTCAGACGTGTCTTTGATTTGTCTCCAACTAAAATAAAATCTGATTAAAATAATATTTCAGGAAAAGTTTATTGATTGAAAGATGCACAAAACTTTAACAACGAGTCATTGAAAGTTTCAGAAGCTCACAGATCTGTTTTTGTGTTTTCGTGTCTCGGTTTTTCAGGTTGGCATCCCAAAGGTTTGCTGGTCGCTCACCTCCACGAACACAAAGCCGCCGTGAACCGAATCCGAGTCTCTGACGAACACTCCATCTTCGCCACGGCGTCCAACGACGGCACGGTCAAAGTGTGGGACAGTCAGAAGATGGAGGGAAAGACCACGACCACCAGGTGGCGTTAAAAACAAAAAGCGACGTCGGCTCTTTTTTCTGCACAAACCGAACGTTTAACCCCGTCTCTCTCTCCTCGCCATCCTCCCTCAGGTCCGTGCTGACGTACTCTCGTATCGGCGGCCACGTGAAGACGCTGACCTTCTGTCAGGGCTCACATTATTTGGCGGTGGCGTCAGATAACGGGTCCATCCAGCTGCTCGCCGTGGAGGCAAACAAACCGCCAAAATCTCCCAAAGTGCAGCCGTTCCAGACCAGGTGAGAAACGACCTTAAAGAGGTGAAATGGCGTCCTGAAATGGCGTCCTGACGGAGGGCGAGTCTCATATTTTACGTGTCTTCAGGTCTCTGGACCTGCAGGAGGACGGCTGCGCGGTCGACGTCCACCATTTTAACTCCGGGGCTCAGTCCGTGCTGGCGTACGCCACCGTGAACGGCTCGCTGGTCGGCTGGGACCTGCGCTCCAACACCAACGCCTGGACGCTTCGCCACGACCTTCGTCTGGGCCTGATCACGTCGTTCACCGTGGACATGCACCAGTGCTGGCTCTGCTTAGGTCTGAATGTGATAACGCTGCTGCTTTAAAAGGTGACTGTCCCTTTAAGAGAATCCTCACACTCCTCTAACTCCACAGGAACCAGCAGCGGCACCATGGCATGCTGGGATATGCGGTTCCAGCTCCCCATCTCTAACCACTCCCACCCGGCGCGAGCACGAATCAGACGCCTGCTGATGCACCCGCTCTACCAATCATCAGTGATCGCAGGTGAGAGAGAAAAACGATGAAGTATTTCTGATTCAAAGAGAGAGGAAGAGACTTTAACACTATATCTGTGTGTGTGTGTGTGTGTGTGTGTGTGTGTGAGCAGCTGTTCAGGGGAATAACGAGGTGTCAATGTGGGACATGGAGACAGGAGATCGTAAATTCACTCTGTGGGCGAGTTCAGCTCCTCCACTCTCTGAGATGCAGGTGGGTCAGAGTGTGTGTGTGTGTGTGTGTGTGTGTGTGTGTGTGTGCGTGCGTGTGTGCGTGCGTGTGTGTGTGTGTCCTCATGTGTCCCCTGTTGCCTCAATATCAGCTCATATTTCTTGTTTCCCTCCAGTTTTTGTCGATGACTTCAGTCACTCTCATCACTCAGAAACATCGTGACCTTCTGACGCTCTGTCCTGATTTTTAAACGTTGTCTTCGAGTTTTTAACTTCATCTCAAGATTTTGGCTTTATCATCTGGAAAAACTCACATTATCTCTTAACTTGTACTTTTTCAGTCTCAAAATTTCCAATTAGTGCCCCATAATAAAAAAAATTCATCTCAAAATTTGACTTTTTAAGCTCTCTAATAATTTCTATTTTTTCCCCATAAATTTGACAATATAAAATCAAAATGTTGACCTAATCATCTTGAAATTTTGACTTCTTATCGAAGAATACTGACTTTATTGAATCGAAATTTTGACCTTTTTAATATTTCAAAACATGGATTTTTTCTGTGTTACTTAGACTTTTTATCTCAGAACTTTGACTTTGTTTTAATTCTGACTTCAAATCACAGACTTAGAATTCTTTGGGTTGTAATTATGACTTCTCTCTCAAAATTCTGACTCAATTAAATCAAAATTTTGAGTTTTCATCACAAAGTTTTGACTATATAGCATCGAACTTTGACTTTATTATCTCAAAATTTGGATTTTTTTTGTATGTTGTTATTTTGTCTTTGTATCTCAGAATTTTGTTTTTTAGTCTCAAAACTTTGACTTAATTCGGGCTAGAAAAAACTCAACAAAGCCAAGTTTTGATTTTTATCTTTTCTAACAGACAGAAATGAGCTTTTATAGTTTCTCATATTGCCACTTCTGAAAATAATTTTCCCCAAGTGTCGTAGAGAGAGATATGTAAATGTAGAAAGGGGGGTGGGGCCTTGGACCAGATCTTTTCTGAGTGAATGAGTCTGTGAGGATCTAGATCAGGTTTGTTGTTTCTGACCCTGAAAGTGTTTCTGTGTTGCAGCCATCTCCTCACAGCGTCCACGGGATTTACTGCAGCCCCGCTGATGGAAACCCTCTGCTGCTGACGGCCGGGTCTGACATGAGGATCAGGTCTGAACCAAAACCAGAACCACAACCACAGATCCACAATAACAGATCCACAACCACAGATCCACAATAACAGATCCACAATAACAGATCCACAATAACAGATCCACAATAACAGATCAGCAANGATATGTAAATGTAGAAAGGGGGGTGGGGCCTTGGACCAGATCTTTTCTGAGTGAATGAGTCTGTGAGGATCTAGATCAGGTTTGTTGTTTCTGACCCTGAAAGTGTTTCTGTGTTGCAGCCATCTCCTCACAGCGTCCACGGGATTTACTGCAGCCCCGCTGATGGAAACCCTCTGCTGCTGACGGCCGGGTCTGACATGAGGATCAGGTCTGAACCAAAACCAGAACCACAACCACAGATCCACAATAACAGATCCACAACCACAGATCCACAATAACAGATCCACAATAACAGATCCACAATAACGGATCCACAATAACAGATCCACAACAACAGATCCACAACCACAGATCCACAATAACAGATCCACAATAACGGATCCACAATAACAGATCCACAATAACGGATCCACAATAACAGATCAGCAATAACAGATCCACAATAACAGATCCACAATAACAGATCCACAATAACGGATCAGCAATAACAGATCCACAATAACAGATCAGCAATAACAGATCCACAATAACGGATCCACAATAACAGATCCACAACCACAGATCCACAATAACAGATCCACAATAA
>RPOG01003161.1:41915-70924 GCA_008086565.1 Thalassoma bifasciatum | reverse complement strand
TAGCTCCTGTTTTAGCCTTTAGCTCCTGTTTTAGTCTTTAGCTCCTGTTTCAGCCTTTAGCTCCTGTCTAAGCCTTTAGTTTGTATTTTAGCCTTTAGCTCCTGTCTTAGCCTTTAGCTCCTGTCTTAGCCTTTAGCTCCTGTCTTAGCCTTTAGCTTATGTTTTAGCCTTTAGATCCTGTTTTAGCCTTTAGCTCCTGTTTTAGCCTTTAGCTCCTGTTTTAGCCTTTAGCTCATGCTCTATCTCTCTCCTGTTTATCTTTCTTCTTCTCTTCTGTCTCGTTTCTGTCAGACAGTCCAGCTCCTGTTTCCAACATTTTTACTAAATTAATCACAGAAATCTTTAAACCAATGATGAGATAAAGACGTGTTTTGAGATTTAAAAGGAATTATTTCTCTACTCGTTGCGTTAAAAGCTGCGCTCACATTGGTAGATGTGCAGGAAGGATTCACAGAGTCTGCTGGTGAAGACGGGCTCAGGTAGATCTCTGAAATACTGTTTCACCATGTCGGCCACGTCGTACGCAGACTGACCCTCGAACGCCACGGCGTCCGGGTTCGACTCCACCAGCTCACGCAGGAACTGGATCCTGGACTTTACCCCAGACTTACGGAAAAGACCCACCTGTGACAGAAACAATGATTAAAAACAACGATTAAAAACGTGTCGAGTGTTTTCCTGAAGTGTTTCTGAGGCGGCTCCTCACCTGGTCCAGACACTCAGTCCTCAGGTAAACCAGAGCGCTGAGGATGCTGGGAGGAAGAGGCTCTCCTGTCTGCTGGACGCTGAGGAGGAGGGGAACACCGAACACCTGTCGACCTTTCACCTCCAGCTGCTTGGTCCTGGTCTTCACCACTTTAGGCACGGTCCTGCAGGAGAGAGCAGGAGTTAGTCATATCCTGCAGGAGAGAGCAGGAGTTAGTCTGATCCTGATCCTGCAGGAGAGAGCAGGAGTTAGTCTGATCCTGCAGGAGAGAGCAGGCGTTAGTCTGATCCTGATCCTGCAGGAGAGAGCAGGAGTTAGTCTGATCCTGCAGGAGAGAGCAGGAGTTAGTCTGATCCTGCAGGTGAGAGCAGGAGTTAGTCTGATCCTACAGGTGAGAGCAGGAGTTAGTCTGATCCTGCAGGTGAGAGCAGGAGTTAGTCTGATCCTGATCCTACAGGACAGAGCAGGAGTTAGTCTGATCCTGGGAGTTTCTCATTTCTACCAGCTGAGCCTGTTTATGCAAGTTTAAAACAGTAAAAAAAGAAAAACATGCTATGCATCAATTTTATTTATTTATTTTCTTTTTAAACCAAATTAAGTTGTAATTTAGAGTTGAAAAGTCCATTTTTTACAAAAAATTTGAACCCAAAAAACTCAAAATTTTAAATTTCTATTTCAAAATTTTTAACTTAATTCACTCAAATTTTGAGTTTTTATCTTGAAATTTTGACTCATCTAAAAGTTTCGATTTAAGTCAAAATTTCAAATTTTGACCTCAAAATGTTGACATTAATTATTCAAAGTTTCGACTTTTTAATTTGAAATTATGACCATTTACACAAAATTTTGAATTTCAGTCTTAAAATTTTGACTTTGTATCTCAAAGTTTTGACTTTATAAACTCAAAATTTGACTTTCCTCTCAAAATGTTTGTTTTATTTTCTAAAATCTTAACTCAAACTCAAAATTTGGTTATTTTGTCCTCAAAATTCCAGCTTATTTAACTCAAATAACTCAAAATTTTTACTTTATCAACGCTTAATTTCAACTTTTTACCTTTTTATTTCAAAATCTTAACTTTATTAACTTTAAATTTCTTTTTTGGCATCTGACAATTTTGTCTCTTATCTCAAAATTTTATCTTTTATCTTAAAATTCTGATATTAAATCAAAATATTTATTTTTTATCTCAAAATTTTTACTTAATATTGAAGAAAAAAAAATTCTCAACATCAACTTTCTTTCTTTTTGTTGTTTTGTTTTATAACTGGAGGAAAAGCAGCTTCCATATCTTGTGACGGAAAAGCCAAATAAACATTTAGTGGTTGCATAACTCCCAGAAGGCGTTTCCATTCAGATCAGCTCTGCAGGAAAAACATGCAGATTCCAGAGATTAGACAGGCCCGAGCTGCAGAAAAACCTTTAAAGTATTTATTTTCTTTCCTGTTTGACTTCAGTTTAGTTTTGGATAATAAACAGCTGAGAGCTCTCTGGATGAAAACGTTCGAACGCTGCGTGAAGAGAAAACTCATCGTATGTAAAGTTATTGAAGCAGACGTCAGCGTTTTTTCAGCGCCGTCCTCACGGAGAGGAAACGTTATCTCACATGTTCCTCTGATGATTTCCTCCAAAAACAAGCTGCAGTTTTTTCAGGAAACGCCTCAGAGGATCAGTGTCTCTGACTCTGTACGGCCTCAGTGATTAAATCAGAAATATTAAAAAGAATTACAGTCGTTGTTGAAGCCTGAAAACTTTTTTAAAGGAGCTCTGCTGCTCTGATGATGTTAAAGTTTTTACTCCTGAGGCTTTAGTTCCTCATGTTTCATGAATCCACGACCTCTGTCTGAGAGTGAATGTGCTAAAGTCTCTGAACCTCAAATTCAGTGTGTGTTAGTCAAGTTTCAACTTTAAAATGTGAGGACAAGGCAAGAAGCTGCAGTTCCTCAAGCGTCCACTAGAGGCTGGATACAGAAACAGCAGGAACCACATACACACCCATTCAAAAGCAGAAATAAACATGTTTACAGCTGGTTCAAAGCAGGATGTTATATCATTTCTCATTCCGTGTGTTACGCTCTAACCCCTCCCCCCTGCGTTTCTTACCAGTTCCAGCCCTGTTTGCTGGACGGAGAGTATTTGTCCATCAGAGCGGTGAGTTTGAGCAGAGACAGTTTCTGCAGCAGCAGGAACTGAGACACGGACTGAGACTCTGATCCTGGACTGGAGCTCAGGGGGGGCAGACTCTGCTCGCTGGACCAGACTCTGATGGAGACACAAGAAAAACACATGACAACACTTCAAACTCACACAAAACACAAACTGAGGACACTGATTGTTGAAGCTTTGGAGCTGGAATTCTTTCACATTCACAGGTCAGTCTAGTAGCTGCACTCTTCTACTACAGAGCCACACTGTTGTAACAGGAGCAGAATGTGTCTTGGTTTCATTGTCTTGCTGAAATAATCAGGGACGTCCCTGAAAAAGACAAAGTGTCTTGGATGGCAGCAGATGTTGCTCCAAAACCTGTTTGTACCTTTCAGCATTAATGCTGCCTTCACAGATACTGGGACACTTTCCCATGATGCACTGGGCACTAACACACCCTCATACCATCACAGATGCTGCTTTTGAACTTTGACCTGAGAACAATCCTGATTGTCCTTTTCCTCTTTGTCCCAGAGGACACCACGTCCATGATTTCCAAAAAGAGTTCTGCAGCGTTTGTGTGTGTTGTTGATGTGTGACTTTGGATTTTTTTAGATTGTTTTTGTTGTTGTTGCCCATATTGAGTCATAATTTTGTGGACGATATGTCAAATTTATGAGATAAGATGTCATATTTTGAGGTAAAATGTCATATATAGCCGATAGAAAATTAAATATATTGGATAAAGAACTCAAATTTTTGAGATGAAAGAGTCAAATAAATGTGATAAAAATTTGAATTTTCAGATGGAAAGTCAAATTCTTAAGATATAGAAGTAAAATTAATGAGATTAAAAGTCAAATTTAAGTGATAAAAAGTTAAATTATGAGATTAAAAGTCAAAACAATGTGATTGAAACTCAAAAGTATGTGACAAAGTCATTTTATGAGATGAAAACTCAAATTATGAGATCAAAAGTCAAATTATGAGAAAAAGACGTCCAAATTTAGTGATTAAAAGTCAAGTTTAAGTGGTTAAAAGTGAAATTTATATGATCAAAAGTCAAAATTATGAGATAAATGTCAAACTTTGAGATCAAAAGTCAATTTTTTTAGAAACAGATGTTCAATTTAAATGATAAAAAGTCAAATTTATTTGATAAAGAAGTCAAAGTTAAAAAGAGTTCTGCGGCGTTTGTGTGTGTTGTTGATGTGTGACTTTGTCTTTGCATGGTAGAGTTTGAACTGTCACTTGTAGATGTAGTGATGAACTGTGTTAACTGACAATGGTTTTCTGAAGTGTTCCTGAGCCCACGTGCTAATATCCTTTACACAATGATGTGGGTTTTTCATGCAGCGCCGCCTGAGGGGTCAAAGGTCACGGCCATTCAATGTTGGTTTTGGGCCTTGCTGCTTACGTGCAGAGATTTCTCCAGATTCTAATACCTTACCTCCCCAGGTTTTAACTAAAGTTCTGGGCTTGTTTCCTTCTCCCTCCGTTTGACGGTGTGTTTTAAATCCTTTCTCCTCTCAGAGTTTAAGAGTTACCCTCCGTATTAAAACCAGACCAGTTAAACTCAGCTGAGGCAGAAAATGAGGAAACGATCCTTCAGCGTTTAAACTCTGTGAGGAGAAGAATCATAACTTTTTATCGTTTATATCCAAAAACAAATATGCAACAAACTAAAGAGAAATAAAAGCAGCTCAATAAAGAGGCGACCAAAGTCCTGAGGGCGAGGAGCCTCAGTGTTTGTGTTTTGGATTATAAAGGTCGATAAAAAGTCCTTTCATAGAGCTTTAACTGAGGCACTTAAATGTCACTCCTCCTGCTCCTCACTCGCTTTAATGATCTGTTTTTACTCCTCAAACACTTTGAGTTTTACTGCCAGTAAAATAAGTTCAGCTCCAGAAATAAAAATTAAACTTCAAGGTTCCTCACCTGCTCCTGGGCTGAGCCGAAGCGCTCTCCTCCTCCTCCTCCTCCTCCTCCTCCTCCTCCTCTTCGTCCGGACGCTGCACCTCCAGGTGGATGTGGCTTGGGGAGGAAGGGCAGGGGGAGTCCTGGGAGGAAGAGGAGGTGCAGGAGGAGGAGGAGGAGGAGCTCTGACACTCGTCCTCTGAGAGGTTTTCTGACCAGGTGGACACCAGCTGCTGCAGGTCGCTGATTCTCTCCAAAACGCCGTCCAGAGCCGAAAAAACGTCCTCCCCCGCCAACAGACGACTCACCTGAGGGAGAGAAACAAAACCAGGAAATATCACAACCTGGCTTTTCAATCTGAGCCCAAAAATCATCCGTTACTGGAAAAATGATTCAAGGATTCTTGACATTACATAGGTCTCATCGATGATCTGAATGGCTACAGTTGGCTTCATGTAAAGGATAAGGTGATAGCCACCACAGTGATTCTTTCACTAATGACGTTTTGTTGGTGAAGAAGACTGTGAAACAAACTTAGAGACTGAAATGTGACGAATTTAAACTTCCTACTGTTTATACTTTGACAGTGTCATACAAATGTCCACCAATCAGAAACGTTCAGCTTGTAGGCCCCGCCCCCAAAGTCCCTGAAAAAGTTGATGTCATGATTTTCTTTTGCAGCGCCAAGAAAAAGCTTCATCATCGTAGTGATTCAGCAGATATTAATATTCAATAAGCGATCATGACTGATGGAGTAATCTCTGTCTCTCTGAAGATATGAGGTGTAAAATAAATGGTTTCCAATTTCCCCGAAGTGAATCACTCCGACAATGATGTCAGTCTCCTCCTCGTTTGACGGCTGCCATCTTTTTGTCAAACGCGTCTACAACTCTCTCCCCAAATTCACGTCTGGAATGAAAATGATTAATGCGGCTTGTCTGGGATTATTGCAAAGTTTCAATCTAAGATGGGACGATAAGAAGTCTCAGAGGTGATTCTGACTCTGAGCTGAAGCTCCAACTCAATATGGAGCTGAATCAATACACAGAGCTGAATAACCACAGACTTTTCAGCAGATTTAATTCTTCCTTTGGTACCAAAATGGACACAGAGGAGGCAGACATGTTTTTATTCCTCTCCTGTGTAGAAGGACATAAGGTAATCCAACTGTATAAAAGAGGAAAGGGATATAAAAAGATATCCAAGGAACTGAGGATGCCAATAAGCAGAGTTCAAACTCTAATGAAGAAGTGGAAAATGAGGGATTCTGTTGAAACCAAACCAACAAACATTTCAGCTACAACTGCCAGGAAAATTGTTCTGGATGCAAAGAAAAACCCACAAATAACGTCAGCTGAAATACAGGACTCTCTGAAAGAATGTGGTCTGGCTGTTTCAAGATGCACAATAAGGAGGCACTTGAAGAAAAATGCCAAATGAGAGCAAAAGTGAACTTTTTGTCCACAACCATAAACATTGTTCCATTTGGAGAGGAGTCAACAAGGCCTATGATGAAAGGTCCACCATTCCTACTGTGAAACACGGAGGTGGATCACTGATGTTTTGGGGATGTGTGAGCTACAAAGGCTCAGGAAACTTGGTCCAAACTGATGAATGAAGGATGAATGCAGCATGTTATCAGAAAATACTGGAGGAAAATTTACACTCATCAGCCCAGAAGCTGCACATGAGACGTACTTGGACGTTCACACATGACAATGATCCAAAACACAAGGACAAGTGGACCTGCCATTGGCTACAGCAGAATAAAGTGAAGGTTCTGGAGTGGCCATCTCAGTCTCACAAGGCCAAGTCAAAGTTTTTAGTTAAAAGTTGAAACTTTGAAAAAAAAGAGGGGGAAAAAAAATCCAAATTTTTTGATATGAAAGAAAAAAATTGATATAAATTTTCAAAATTTTGAGATAACTCCCCCAACACACACACACACACACACACACAAAAACTTTGAGGGTAAAGACAAATTTGGACACGATTAGGTCAAAATTTTTAGACAAAAGGTCAAATATGGGATAATTAAGTCAAAATCTGAGATATAAAGTTGGATTATGAGATTTTAAATTCAAATTCTTGAGATAAAAGTCAAAATTAGCAAAAGGTCAAAGCTTTAGATAAAAAGTCAAACCTTGAGAAAAAACCAAAATTTGAGATTAAGGACAAAAAATTAAGGAAAAAAAAAATTCAAGACAAAGTTCAAACTTGAGCTAAAAAGTTTATATTTTAGAGAAGATGTCATAGTCTTGAAATTAAAAAAGTGAAAAATTTTAGATGAGAAGACAACATTTGGGACCTGCCATTAGCTACAGCAGAATAAAGTGGAGGTTCTGGAGTGGCCATCTCAGTCTCCTGACCTCAATATCATTGAGCCACTCTGGGGAGATCTCAAACCTGCAGTTCATGCAAGACAGAGCAAGAATTTACAGGAACTGGAGGCTTTTTACCAAGAAGAATGGGCAGTTTTACCAGGTTCGTCATCTGCGTTGCCTACACAGCCTGATTTGGGAAAATTAGCCAAAATGCAATAATTTTTCAATAATGTAGCACATGCTAAACCCAAATAATTTTAGCCCCCATTTCACTTTCACACTTATTTGTGTTTTTCAACAACAGTGGTTCCCAAAGTGGGGGTCGGGACCCTTTGGGGGGTCGCGAGACATTGATAGGGGGTCATGGAATATGTCCCAAAATCGAAAACTATGAACAATTCATGAACATTTTATCCATTAGTGTGAGAATAAAAGCAAAAATTGGGGTGAAAGATAATATAAAATTATGCAAACAGAAAATGTTTTATCTGTTTTTCACATTTCTTTGTTCAAGTTTGAGGCCGTGAACTCAGCAAAGTGCACATTAGTCGGTAAATTTTCTATCGATCAGTTAAATTAAGTATCCTCAGGAGGGTTTTGTTGGTTTTTGTCTGTTTTTGGATTGTCCCGTTAGTGTTGTACCACAGCAGGGGGTCACCAGTCCCTAATGCTGCTATTTTGGGGGTCACAGGCAGAAAAGTTTGGGAACCCCTGGTTTAGCACAAAGATATCTGGAGGTTGTCTCACATTTGAAGCCTGCCTCAAGTGGCCACTGGAGGAACTGCAGGTTTTGTTTGAGCTTCATTTTCATAACTTGTGTTTTTGACATAAAGTGTTTAAAACTGAGGCTTGAAACCAAAGTGCTCCAGGCCTGTAGGGGGCGCCTTTTCTCATGTGCAGTGCCAAATGTTGCACTGTAGCAGATTTTTTTGAACCACCTTGAATTCTCCTCATGTTTCCATCAGACCGGTGGAGTGTGATGGTCATAAGTTTTGCCTTATTGCGCCATAAAGCAAAAACTAAGCGAATCGTGACCTGACCCACCTCTGACTCCTCCCCCGTCCGTTCTGCGTCGCTGCTGCCTTCGCTCCCCGACAGCTGCAGCTCGTCCGGCACGTTGTCGTAGACGCTCAGCCGATGATCCAGGACGGCGCCCGGGCTCGAGACCCCCACGTCGTGGTCGGTGGAGGCCAAAGACGAGGGGCCGCGCCGGCTGCTGTTCCTCCTCCTGTAACCGTGGAAACTGCCCGTCCTCCAGTTGACGGAGGAGTCCGTGACGGGGGAGAGGAGTGTGTGTTTGTGAGCCAGAGACATGGGGAAGGTCCCGGGTTTGTGTCCGTGAGGAACCTGGAAAACCAGACTCTCGTGGCTGACGTTGTTGTTGTTGTTGATCTGGTTCCTGTATTCCTGAAGGGGTTAAAAAAAGAAAACATCACCATGACGACCTGAAAACACGCTTCAATCACACTGTTATCTCTGATCTCTGACTGTCAATATTTGTTTTTAAACACTGCAACAACTAAAATCTAAGCAAGTCATCAAGTCTAATGTTTTAGGAATAATGTCGTATCATTCTTGATATGAGCCACGTTCAAATGGTGAGTCCAGAAAAATGTTTTATTCCAAGTTATTTAAAGACAAAAATGAGTTTTGCCAGTGAAGGAATAAAAATGAAAACAAAATTTCAAAATAAATGTCCAAATTTCTACTTTTTTTCTAATTAATTGACTTTTCATCATCATCCAAAAGTTCGACTCAATACGGGAAAAAAAAAAGGAATCTCAAAGTTAGTTTTTTTTTTCTATATTTTGTATCTGGGGGAAATAGGCTTTTAAACATCATCACAAAATTTTGAGATTAGCCAACATTTTGAGAAGAAAAAACAAAATTTTGAGATGAGAAAAGTCAACATTCTTAAAAAGAAAGAGTCAAAATTTGAGTAAAGGTACCAAAATCTGAGATAACATGTCATTTTTTTACGATGAAAAGTCAAAAATCTGAAATAAACTGTAAAAATTTTAGATGAAAGATCAATATTTTGAGATAAAAAGTAAATATTTTGAGTTTAAAGTAAATATTTTGAGATAAATAGTCGAAATCCTGAGATTTAATGTCAATAATTTTAGATGAAAAGTCAAAATTTTGACATGAGAAAAGTCAACATTCTTAAAAAGAAAGAGTCAAAATTTAAGTAAAGGTACCAAAACCTGAGATAAAATGTCATTTTTTTGATGAAAAGTCAAAAATCTGAAATAAACTGTCAAAATTTTAGATAAAAGATCAATATTTTGAGATAAAAAGTAAATATTTTGAGTTGAAAGTAAATATTTTGAGAAAGTCAAAATCCTGAGATTAATTTTAGATGAAAAGTCGAAATATTGAGATGAAAAGCCCAAATCAGGAGGTAAACTGTCAAAATTTAGAGATAATAAGCAAAAATCTGAAGTGAAATGTCATCATTTTCAGATAAAAAGTCGATATTTTTAGTTAAAAATCAACATTTTGAGATAAAAAGCCAAAATCTGGATGTAAACTATCAAAATCTTGAGAAAAAAACTACAATTTTTTAGATAAAAGGACAAAATTTTGACCTTTGTACGTCTACATCTGACTTTCATCTTTATCTTAAAGTTAAAACACTCAATTAAGTCAGATTATCATTTTCATATTTTTAACTGGCAGAAATTATTTTCCATGCATTATTTCTTGTTTCAATGATTTAAAATCTTTCCTTCGAACAGTAGAAGAGTGCTTTACATAAATGTTTGAATTATGAAGCTACTTTGTGGTAAGTTTGAGGATCTTTGGGTTTTTTTCCCCTTTTTGTTTTTGTTTTTTTAAGAATACAGTTACTTCAATAAATACATTTCAGTCTTGATTATTGATCTCAACAGTTAATTTTCTTTTTAAATATGTTTATGAAAATATGTTTCTGAACGATCTTGGACCTTCACCTCTGTTCCTGTGTAGTTCTGATTGTTGTGAGCGACGTCCCCGCCACCGCCGCTGTTCGAGCGTTTGCAGTTACTTCTGACCCGGGCGACGGGGCTCGGCGTGCTGACGGCGCTGCTGCTCTCTGATTGGCTGTTGCTGCTGTTGCTGCTGCTGAGAGTGTGAGGAGACGAAGGGGAGGAGGAGGTTCGACTGCTCGGGTTACCATGGCGACTGAAAGAAAAAATAAAAAGTCTCTTAGCGAGAAAAGCAACTTCACCGTTCATCAGTTTCACCAGGAAACGTGTCCTCACCTCGTCAGGCGGCGCAGCGTCTCCATCTTCTCCTCGTGCAGAAGCGGCGGCGGCGGCCTGTTGACCCCGTGACCTCCTCCTCCTCCACCGTGAGACGACTGAAGGAGTCCGGCGCTCCCTCTCAGCCGCAGCTTCTCCATCTTCTTCAGCAAACCGCCCTTCTTCCTCGGCGGTTTGTTCGATAAACGACCCTCAGCCTCCAGGATCACGACGCCGCTTCCACCCGGCGAGGGCGGCCCGCTGAGCGACGTGTCCAGAGACGTGGCTTTGTTCCCGGAGGAGCAGCGTGACGAGCTCCTGCTGGTGTCCTGATCATCGGTGGCGGCTGAAGACGTATTCGTTGCTCTGTGGCGTCGGTTGTGGCGTCCGCTGTGGCCCTCGCTCTCCGTGCTGCTGGAGCTGTGGATGGAGCAGATGTCGTGGTGGTCGCCGCCGTCGCATTGAGACGCGCCCCGGCGTCCTGAGGGGCTGTCGGACGAGTTAAGGGCGTCCACGGAGGAGGAGTCCAGGCGGCGCCATCTTTGCGTTCGCTTGTCGTACGTCCACTTTGGGCTGATGGCGCAGAAATCTTCCTCCTCACAGTCGTCGCTCTGGAAGAAGAAAAGAGCGTTTCAGAGAATCAGAGGTCGACAGAAAAAAACGGAAATATTTCTACAAAAAAAAGAACAAGGACGCTGACATTTGTGAGGAAGGAAATACAGTCTGTGACCCCCAGACTTTAAGCTTTTTGTTTGTCTTGAACTTGAAAAATAAGTAAAAAGTCAAAATTTTGAGATAAAAGTTGAAATTTTGAGAAAAGTCCAAATATTGAGGTAGGACGCCAAAATAATGAGATACCTTTTTAATATTTGCGTTAAAAAGCCCACATTTTGAGATCAGTCGAAATTTTGATATTAAAAGTCCAAGTTTTAAGAAAAAAAGTCAACATTCTGAGATAAAATGTCAACATTTGAGATGAAAGTTGACATTTTCAAATAACGTGACAGTATTTGAGTGAAAAATTTAAAATATTGACTTTCTATTTCAACTATTTGACCTTCCATAATTATCTAAAATCTCAACAAAGCCAATTTTTCATTTTCATATGCTGAACTGGCGTTTGTAAGCATCTTTAAAAAAATAATTGTTGAAGATATAGAAAATCTATATATATGTCAAACAGTGATGGACCGTTTTTATATAAATGTATAGGTAATCAGGGTATAGTAGCTGTTCTTGACATTTTCAGCCAGCCCCAATATTTTAAGGTAAAAAGTTAAAATTTGACATAAAAAGTCAGTTTTGTGAGATGAAAATTGAAATTTTGAGATAAGTCCAAATTTCGAGGTAGGACAGCCACAGGGTCTTTGAAAAAAATGTTGAAATATATTTCATAAACTGGCAATTTTTAATGATGATGAATTGACTTTTTTGGTTTGTGTGAATGTGGATCTAAGTGGTTTTGCTCTGATACCCGCAGACAGAGTTATTAAGGCTAATGGCAAAATAAAATGTGACATCGAACTGTTGGCAGTTGGTTTGAGACCAAACTACCTTCCACAGGAATTCAGTCACATAATAAGAATTGTTGTTTACATTCCACCCAAAGCAACGGCTGAAGCTAAATGTGATTTCATCTATGAATCTGTTGTCAGGATATAATCTCAGGAGACTTCAATCATGTCACCTTCTCCTCCCACCTGAATGGATTTATAGTTTGTTAACTGTCCGAAGAGAGAATACGACACTTGGGGCGAATTCCAATTCCTGTCTTAACCCTCAAACTTAAAATGCGCGCTCCGGCGAAGTGCAAGTGCTGTCCCGATTCTCAGAAAGTTAAGGTTGAGGGTGAAGTTTGAGGCTGTATCTCCCTCAATACTGAGATTTTCTGACACCACCCTTGGGACTAAGGGACACCCAGAATGCATTGCGCATTTCAAGAGAGAAGAAGGCGAGCTACAAGTGTATTTTCTTTTTTAATGGAGATATAAATATTAGGAAAACCATTGTATTATCTTAGTTTAGACCCATTTTATGGATTATTTACCTCGTTGTTGCAGAACATTTGTTTTCATTTTACGAGCTTGGTGTGTTGTTCCTATCGTTTAAGTTCGTAAACGTTACAAAATGGTCATTTTTCTCCTTGGTAATGTAATTGTTTATCAAGATAACAGCCTATATAACATGCTTGTGCTGATAATGGTATAAGATGACCGGGCTAATCTCAAAAAGATGCAAAAGACATAAACACAGCTGCAGACGGCATTGTTGCTGATCCTATAAATGCCTCCGCTTCCTTCTTCTTCTTCTTCTGAATCGAGAGACTGAACGCTGCTTTGTCATAATGCTGCCCCCTACAGTCTGAAGATGTATCTGCATTTAAGGGGTGTCCCATTTCTGAGTCACAAAATAGCCCTTAACACTTGGTTCTGAGGGCGACTAAGATTGAGGGTTAAGCAAAGATTATTCTTTCTGAGGGAAATGAAAACCTTTCAGGAGTCTTCTGAGATGATGACTCTGTTCTACAGAAGTTTTATTGAATCTGTTCTTACTTTTTGTTTTGTTGCTTGGTTTGGAAACATGAACTTGTCCAGTAGGAACCGTCTCAGAATTTTGGTCAAAACAGCTGGAAAATCTCCTGAACCCAGCAGACGGGGCTGATTTCTATCTATAACAGACAGGTCTGAGGAAGTCTCATGTCATCTTAGATTGTTGTAATCATCCGCTTAAAATCTAGTTTGAGCTTTTGCCCTCTGGCCGTCGTTTTAGGTTCCTAAGAGGAGGACTAAAAGATTTCAGGGCTCTTTTATCCCCAGTGCAATTCATTTACTTAATGGCAATTAGTTTGTTGGTTGCTCATGTTTCTCTTGCACTATCATCATTGTTGCCCTATTTGCACTTTCACACTTTGCACTTTTCTGCATTAACTTGTTTGTTACTTAACATTTTTTTGGTTTCAGCTCTGGTCTAAACATGTCATCGCCTTTATATGTGTATGCTGTTTCTTATCTTACCTCTTTTAGTCATTGTGTTGTCTATCATTTCTGTATTTTAGACTTTTTACTATCGTCATTGTGTCTTGTCCTTTGTGTGTTCTGGTTGCAGGACCAATCTCCCTTGACGGGACAATAAAGTAAATTCTGATTCTGATTCTGATTAAGACAGGAATTGGAATTGGGCCTTAATCTTGAACTTATTTTGGTGTCCAGTAGGGGGCGTCTTTGCAAGAAAGAGCCATTTCAACCCATAAACATCGAGAATCGTCCCGACACCTCTTGGTCGTCCCTTTACCCAAACGAGAGACAAACTGATGATAAAGAGGAGGAACAGGAGGAAGTTTTGCTGAAGTAAAGCTGAGCTGATGTTTAATGAGCAGGTTTTTCTCAGTCTGACTCCTCCCACGGCGCCGCTCGCTCTTCCATGAGTGTGCCCCCCCCCCCCCCCCCCCTCTGCTGTTTGACTCTCTTTGTGTTTGCTCTCTGCACTTACTCTGCGTTTTGGTCTCCTTAGCTCCAGCCTCATCTCCACGCTTTTGTTTAAAGTGCTCAATCTCCTGTAAAAGAGAAGAAGAAGAAGAAGAAGAGAGAGAGGGAAGAGGACGACTGTTAAACCGACAGAACCACACATGAAGATCGGCCTCCTGGGAAGAACTTGTGACACGTACCGCTGACCGGCGGCGCCGTGTCAGTTGATGGTAATTGAGCGCTGGTTCTCAGGCGACTCGCAGAGGTGTAGAAATCAATTAAAGTGTTTTTATCTGTTCAATCTGTGTTACTCACCTTATCTGTGCTCGCACAATCGTTTCCTGTCAGATTCTTTTTAATGCATCACAGAAAAAAGAAACTTGAACCAGGTCTGAGCGCAGTAACTGGTCATTATCAGGGAGTTTGATTGTTCTACCACTGAAAACACAAACTAACTGATGCTGAAAAAGTCAAAACAGATTATTTTCACCCACAGGGGAAAAGTATCTGTCTTCATTCATCATTTTTTAAAGTTTTACTGCCTCTCACCTGGAGGAGACGACAAGATTGGTTTTAAGGCAAATGAGACGTCCTTTCCTTCAGAGGCGTTTCATGACGTGGATCTTTCAGTGATGACGGCGTCAGCTGATCAGGATCATTCAGCTCTAACAGCTGTTTGTGTGTCTGCACATGAGCTGTAATAACTCTAATAAAATATAAACAGCTTTATCTTTGTTTTTAATCTCTGAACAAACACTTTCACATGAGGAAAACCTGAACTCTGTTTATTCAGTGTCCAGTTAAGAAGCACACAGATCACTTTGGGGGTAAAATGCATCATTATTGGATTATTTATGAATTATTTATCCTTTAACCAGAGCAAATCCGATCGTGAACCCTGAAACTGATTATATAATAATATATAACATATGGGAACACTAAAAGAGTTAAATGTCAGGGTAAAATAGAAATCATGTTTCTCTTTACAAACCTCCTGCTCATGAATGAAACTTCATTAACATGTTTTTGTCCCAACAGATTTATTCTCTGACTTAAAGTCTCTTTATTACGAAAGAGAAGTTGCAGGAAAATAAATAGAGGAAATAACTGATCATAAATTCCTATTTCTGCTCTATTTCATTTAACTATACGAGTTATTGGATGATGAATCTAAGTTATAAAAACTCTGTATTGATGTGTTTTGTTGATTTGTTTTATTGATTTAATGACAGTTGTGTTCAGTGCTTCAAACTCACATCTGACATGTTTTTAATCCCAGCTTTCTGACCTGTTTCTGATTTATCCTCAGACTGTTTTCAGCTCTGTCTTTTCTCTATCGTTTAACTCCGCTGATGTGAAGTTTCAGAGAAAGTTTCTGAACCGGAGCACCGTCCAATCAGAGCCCGTCATCCCGTGTGGGGGCGTGTCTGTCAGTAAAAAAACTTCCGCAAAGGCAGCTCTGGTGTTTCCTGGATTATCTCTCCTCCAATCAGTCTCCTCCATCCTCTCTCCTCTCTCCTCCGCGACACCGGAGGAGAGAGGAGACATCATTTAGCGCAAATGAGACGCAGCTGGTTACAGCACTCTGACAATCTGCTCCTTTTACTTTTGATGGCAAACTTAAAAACAGGATCACACCAACATAACGCTGATGTTTGCTTTCATGTTTAAACTTTTTTTAAACTTTAATGAAAGGAAGACAGAGGTGATGGTGTTTGGCCCCAGTGGCCCCTGTGAAACTCCTCCTTTTGACCTTGGCCCGTTGGCGGGTCATTTTAAGCCACTTACGTCAAACTTGGGTTTTAAGATGGACAGTGATTTTAAATTCGACAGACAGATCAGCTTTGTTTTTAAGTCCAGCTTTTATTATCTCAGGCAGCTGGCTAAGGTGAAGCCTTTTCTTGCTCACAAGCACTTTGAAGCAGTAATCCACGCTTTTATCACATCACGGCTGGATTACTGCAACTCACTGTACTCTGGAGTCAGCCAGTGCTCCCTTGCACGTCTCCAGTTGGTGCAAAATGCGGCCGCTCGCCTTTTAACTGGAGGACGTGCAAGGGAGCACATCACCCCAATCCTGGCCTCCCTCCACTGGCTGCCTGTGCACTTTAGGGTCCATTTTAAGATTCTTTTATTTGTTTTTAAATCTTTTAATGGTCTGGCCCCACCTTACCTCTCTGAGCTCCTCCACCCCTACACTCCTGCTCGGTGCCTCAGGTCAGCTGACCTCCTGCTCCTTGAGGTACCGAGGTCCAAAAGGAAGCTCAGAGGGGACANTGCACATACTGAGGGAAGCCGGCCGCTCGCAGCCAATCACAGGCCTCCTTGGCTTCGATCTCTGCAAACAGCGAGAAGGAAAAACAGCACAAGATTCAATTATCACCATTTCATGCTCGGCCCGCTTTAAGAGGGCAAATATTTGCTCTTCATCAGCCGTCTGTTTATGAAGTTTAATTACATTTGCATTTAGGCGAAGAGAATGAAAAAAAAAAGTGAGGGAAACTGGAGGCGCGGGGCCATTAATTATCTGTGACACTTGGAAGAGGCCGTTTTAATTACTGCTAATTGGTGGAGTGCTGGGACGGGAGCTGGAGAGAGGCAGGAAAATAGATTTTTATTCATGTTTCACTCCTCTTCATCTTCTTTCCATCTGCTCCACTTCGCCCTCTGATGTTGTTTATCTCACACACGACTCTTCTGACGGTGATACGAGCGGAAATAAAGTCTCATCTGCTTTAAAATTTACTATCACAGACGTTTTTGGAGAGTTTCTTACTGTGAGAGTGAAACAAGAAGGACAGATATCAACAAACTGGTCTCTACTCAACGTGTGAAAACTGAGAAACATTTGAGGTGAAAGCTTCATTTATAAATCTTATTTTTCAAATATCCTCCTCCAGAGAAACAAAGGTCGTTTGGTATTTAGAAGAAAGTCAGAAAAAGAAGAAGTCAACGAGATGTTTGTCACAGCTTTTGAGCGCTTTGGTCGAACACAGGTCAAACATAATTTCTTCCCTTTTTTAAAAACAGAAAAGAAAACAAACATAACATATATTATAAAACACAAGGATGATTAACACCAGAAAGTAACTGTAACTAAAGTAATTTTCCTTAGATAACATAACATATTTGCAAATGCCCAACTCCACAAACAAATGCAGGATTGTAAAACATAAGTATCCACAGTCTTTTTTTAAATTCAAAAATACACTGCCTGGCCAAAAAAAAAGGTCATACACTCTAATATTTGGTTGGAGCGCCTTTAGCTTTGATTACATTCGCTGTGGCATTGTTTCCATAAGCTTCTGCAATGTCACAGATTTATTTCCATCCAGTGTGTCATTAATGTTTCACCAAGATCTTGCATTGATGATGGTAGAGTCTGACCGCTGCACAAAGTCTTCTCCAGAACATCCCAAAGATTCTCAATGGGGTTAAGGTCTGGACTCTGTGGAGGCCAATCCATGTGTGAAAATGATGTCTCATGCTCCCTGAACCACTCTTTCACTATTTGAGCCCGATGAATCCTGGCATTGTCATCTTGGAATATGCCCGTGCCATTAGGGAAGAAAAACTCCATTGATGGAATAACCTGGTCATTCAGTATATTCAGGTAGTCAGCTGACCTCATTCTTTGAGCACATACTGTTGCTGAACCTGAGCAACTGCAGCAACCCCAGATCATAACACTGCCCCCACAGGCTCGTACAGTAGGCACTAGGCATGATGGGTGCATCACTTCACCTGCCTCTCTTCTTACCCTGATGCGCCCATCACTCTGGAACAGGGTAAATCTGGACTCATCAGACCACATGACCTTCTTCCATTGCTCCAGAGTCCAATCTTTATGCTCCCTAACAAATTGAAGACTTTTTTTCCAGTTAGCCTCACTGATTAGTGGTTTTCTTAAAGCTACACAGCTGTTCAGTCCCAATCCCTTGAGTTCCCTTCTCATTGTGCGTGTGGAAATGCTCTTACTTTCACTATTAAACATAGCCCTGAGTTCTACTGTTGTTTTTCTTCCATTTGATCTCACCACACGTTTAAGTGATCGCCGATCACCATCATTCAGGATTTTTTTCCGGCCACATTTCTTCCTGGAAGACGATGGGTCCCCACTATCCTTCCAGTTTTTAATAAAGCGTTGGACAGTTCTTAACCCAATTTTCGCCGTTTCTGCATCAATCTCCTTAGATGTTTTCTCTGCTTGATGCCAATGATTTGACCCTTCTCAAACAGACTAACATCTTTTCCACGACCACGGGATGTGTCTTTCCACATGGTTGTTTAGGAAATGAGAAGCAGCTCATTGCACCAGTTGGGGTTAAATAACTTGTTTCCAGCTGAAAGATAATCACCCATGCAGTAATTATCCAATAGGAGGCTCGTACCTATTTGCTTAGTTAAATCCAGGTGGAGACTTTTTTTTGGCCAGGCAGTGTATATTACAAATACAACTGATGTGACATCTTCATCAGATTTTTTTTGTATGTTCTCATTGGTTATCAAATCTTTTATCACATTGCATTTTTGTATTATAGGCATCCTGTTGATTAAAGAGAATTTTTAGAATTTTTTCTAATTTTTTTTCTTTTCCCATCTGCATTTTTTAAAATTCTTTTAGTTATTACAAACAATTCACACCTCGTTTTTGTCTTGAAATGACTTGAAATAGGAGATTTTCCTGGACTTGTCAGTTGAATGTGGCTCATATCAAGAAAAACAAGACAATTTTAACTGAAAATAAGACACCGATAAATTATGTATCTTCGGCTTTAATGTGTTTGTTTTTGGATTTTTCTGTCAGTGTGATTCTTCTTCACCTTATCTGGACTAACTGGAGTAAAACGCCTGAAAAAGTGAAGCATTTATTCTGTGTCTCCTTAAAGAACCCAACAGTAAATCTTAACAGAGTCCTGGATTATTTGTCTTGAGTTAATTAAACAGACTCTCCTTTGTTTTCTCAGGTTCATTTACTCAGTGAAACAGGGATAATGAACTTTTTCCAGGTTGATACAAACTCAGTGATGAACTGAGCTCAGAAAACCTGCGGTCGCACTTTGACGTTAGAGAGATTCAGGTGAAAGAAAGTTAAGACATTGACCCCATTTCATATCTGATCTGATCACTGAATGAAAAATGAGTCCAGTGAGAATTAAACTCTCCACCTGTCAGGAAAAAAGATCCACTTTAACCCGTAAACTCAAACTCTCTGTTTCCAGAGTGTTTCCCTCTTTCTCTAACTCCTCGTTCACGTAACAGTCCGATCTTATCTCTGGATCCTGTTTCACTCCAAACACAGCGACTCTGCCTCTGAGGAAGTCGTGTTTTGGCCCCTCCGGGCTCCGATAAGAGATTTGGAAGTGAGATACGAGCGGCTCCGCCCTGACAGCGCCAGGAAGCTTTGACGACGGCGTGTTTCATGATGCTGAGGGGAGCTGAGGATGGCGAGGTTACGTGCTCGCCAAAGCGTTCCTGTTTGAGTGTTTACGCCTGTTTTAGAGACCACTGCTGAGGAACCTGGAGCTTTATTCTGATAGGAAAGTTTACAACACCTTTACTTTTCTCTCACCGGTGTTTTAGAAACCTTTAAAGGAGCCATATTATACTTTTGAAAACAGTTCAAAGTTATTTGATACAGAAGTCTGATGTCCCAAAGTCATGAATGTGGCAGTTTCAGCGTCTGCATTTGAATATGCAAATGAGGTCGAGCTCTCCCCGCCTCTTTCAGGAAGTGTTTCTGACTCGTGGTGTGCGACACTACAAAATTTGGTATTGATTCGATACCAAGTAAATACAGGGTTTTATCACAGATATCAATACTGATGCTTTTTACATGGAAGAGCTTGGGTCCGTTTCACAAAGCAGGTTTAACAAACTCTGAGTTAAACCCTGAACTCTGAGTTTATCTCCTCTGAGAAAGAAAACTCTGAGTTTTCTGTTCCAGAACAGCTGATTTGAGTTTGTTTGATCAACTCGGAGTAGTTTCACCTGGAGTTAAGCACCACCGCTGTAAAAAGACAGCATTAGTGGAGCCTGATTCGACCATTGACTGTATATAGAATAAACAGCGTGCTTCCGCCTGTCACCGTTCTACGATTTTGAAGCCAAAAAACCCCGTTTCTCTAGCCGCCATTGTGCAGCCAGAGTCTGCACAGTAGAGAATTTCCGGTGGAGCCAAGTAAAAAAGAGAAATAAAAATATTTATTTCTTCTTCTTCAGAAGGTTTAGTCTCCTTTTGGCTCTTTCCTGAAGTTTCTTATATCCCCGATAAAAACTACTCACGAACAGCAGCTGTCAACTATCGTAAAACGAAACTTATANCTGATCCGTAACTAACTCTAGAAAAACACACGCTGTCCTGTTTCCACCTCCAGGGTCAGGAGTTAAAAGCTCTCCCTGTTTAAAGCGGTTTTCCACTTTACTTCCTGCGTAAAGGCGAACGCGGCTCACGCTTCACAGACGCAGCTGCTGCTAAAATGTTTGAGGTTAGAGCCTTTAAAGCCTGCGGGGAAAAACTCCAGCAGAGAGAGCTGAAGGTTATTGTTATTAGAATTATATCAAAGTCCTGGAGAGGAGCACGCAGCAACTAAACCGCTGCAGGAGGAACCCAGATACTTCTGCTGCTGTTTCTGCTGTTTGGGGGAAGATCTGAGTCAGTGCAACAATCAAAACACTAAGGCTGAACGGTTTTAGAAAAAGATCTAATTGAGATTTTTCTTGCAGATACAGCGATTTTAATTTTATTTACAGTTCTATTTAAATCAAGCTTTAGTGAAGTTTTCACAATGTCTGGCAGAGAATTACATCAAACCATCAAAACATCAAAAGGTTTTACTAAAATGCAGGGATGAAAATAAAAACTGAAGGTAAGAATTAGTTTTAACTTTAAGATATAAAGGTCAATATCTTAATATGAAAAGTAGAAATTTTGGAAATCAAAGACAAAATTCTGAGACAAAAAGTAAATATTTTGAGATAAAAAAAAACAAATTTGATGTAATCCATCCAACATTATGTGAAAAAAGTCTAAACTTTCACATTAAGGGTCAAAATTTTAAGATAAAGGCAAATGTCTAAGATTAAAAAAAAAACATTTTTTTTAGATTAAGCATCAACATTTTTAGATAAAGGCAACATTTGAGATAAAAAGTGGAAATTTTGACATAAAAAGTCATAATTTTAAGATTTAAGTCAAAACTATAAGAAATAAAAACAACATTAATAGATAAAAGGCAAAATTAAAAAATAAATAAATAAATAAAAAAAAAAAAGATTTCTTGTGTTGTCTTGTGTTTATTTTATGTGTTTTATTTGTGCTTTCTGTGTGTTTGATGTGTGTTTTTTGATTATTTTATGGGGTTCTGTGTGTGTTTTTTGCTGTTTTGTGTGTTTTTGTGTGTATATTGTGTATTAAATTCAGCTTTTATTAGGGTTTTTGTTTTTTTTCTGTGTTTTTGGGTGATTTTTGTGTCTTGTGTTTATTTTAAGTGTGTTTTATGTATGTTCTGTGTGTTTATTTGTGCTTCCTGTGTGTTTTACGAGGGCATTATGTGTGTTTAATGTGTGTTTAATGTGTGTATAATGTGTGTTTAATGTGTGTATTTTGTATGTTTAATGTTTTTTGATGTGTGCTTTGTGATTATTTTGTGTGTTTGATGTGTGTTTGGTGATTATTTTGTATGTTTAATGTGTGTTTGATGTGTGTTTGATGATTATTTTGTGTGTTTGATGTGTGTTTTGTGATTATTTTATGAGGTTCTGTGTGTGTTTTTTGCTGTTTTGTGTCTTTTTGTGTGTATATTGTGTATTAAAATCAGCTTCAATGGGGGTAGTTTGGTTTTTTTCTGTGTTTTTTGTGTCTTGTGTTTATTTTAAGTGTGTTTTGTGTATGTTCTGTGTGTTTATTTGTGCTTCCTGAGTGTTTTAAGAGGGCATTATGTGTATTTAATGTTATTGCTTTGTGATTATTTTGTGTATTTTATGTGTTAGATGTGGGTTTAATTGTATTTTGTGAGTATTTTGTGTTATTGATGTGTGTTTTGGGATTATTTTGTGGGTTTCTCTGTGTGTTTTTTTCTGTTTTGTGTCTTTTTGTGTGTATATTGTGTATTTTGTGTATTATATGCAGTTTTCATGAGGGGTTTTCAATTATTTTCTGTGTATTTGGGGTGTTTTTTGTGTCTTGTGTTTACTTAAAGTGTGTTTTATGTATGTTCTGTGTGGTTAATTTGTGCTTCCTGTGTGTTTTATGAGGTTATTTTGTAGTTTCTTGTTTTATTTCTCGTGGTCTCTGTGTGTTTTATGTGTATTCTATGTGTTTTGTGATTATTTTGCATGTTTAATGTATGTTTAATGTGTGTTTTATGATTATTTTATGGGGTTCTGTGTGTGTTTTTTTCTGTTTTGCGTGTTTTTGTGTGTATATTGTGTATTAAATTCAGCTTTTATTAGGGTTTTTGATTTTTTCTGTGCTTTAGGGTGTTTTTTTGTGCCTTGTGTTTACTTTAAGTGTGTTTTTTATATGTTTTGTGCGTTTTATTAGGTTATTTTGTGTTTTCTTGTGTGTATTTCTTAGGGTCTCTTTGCTTTTTATGTGTATTCTGTGTTTTGTGATTATTTTGTGGGTTTCTGTGTTGTTTTCCCTACGTTTCTTGTCTTTTAGTGCGTATTATAAGTATTTAATGTGTTTTTTGGGGGGGTGGTTTCTGTTTTTTGTGTGTTTGTGTGTTTATAATATGAACTAATTTAATAAATTATCATGATCACGATGATACGAGACTCAAGATGTTTTTATTTTGACTTTTGATATCTTTTAATGCTGGATTTAAAAACAGTTGAAAAGAGTTCATTGGTATCTTCAGTATCAAAAATGTCTTTGGTTATTAATCAACATTTTACTAATTCATTTCTTTTATCTTCGTAGGTTTTTGGCCTCTTTTCTCTCCATTTTCTCCACAGTTTCCAAATCCAAACCCTGTGTTTTGTACTTTGTTTGTGTCGGACCAGCAGGGAGTCTGAATTCCCAACCTGAGCCGATTGTAGAAAAACTTGTGAAAAGTCTGAGAGAAACAGACGTGAATTATTCGTCTCTCATTCATCCTGCAGGAGTGAAAAAGCAGGAGCAGGAGAAATGTTTGAAGAGCCAATCTGTCACGGGCAAAACGGCGTTGTTGTTCTTTAGTGCAGACTAATGTCGGCCATATATCATGCTGTCTGAATATGAAAACAAGAAATGCCCTCGGCGGTTTATTCACAGAGACGAGAAAAAGAGAAAGAGAAAGAGCAGGTCTTAGTTTTCAGGGAGGTTTGTGCTGCACAAATATTTTCAGACCTCTCAGAAAATCCTCTCTTAAAGCCGAGCAGATAGACGGAGGAAAAAAAAAATCCTGTGGCTCTTCACTGTAAACATTTTCACTCTTAAAGAGAAGATGTTTTATTATACGTTTCCTCTACTTTCAATCTTTTCTGAAACTGATGTAGAGGCTCTTCAATGATGCGGAGGTCAACGAGACGTCCACTTCACGTTTGTCTGAGTCTGAAGTGTGTTTTTCTCTGATCTTAAGTCGAGGATCAGTCTGGAATCAGGGTCTGCGTGTGTTTGGAGAGTTTCCTGAAGGAGACGCCGTCTTCACATGAGAAGTTATTAATCTTCCACCTCTCCGTCGACTCAGTTTAACAAAGTTTATTTCCTCTCTGAAAGTAACCTCCAAACAGACAAACAGGAAACATTTCCTCCTTCAAACTCTGCTCTGGCTCCTGTCTCTTTAAGAATTGATGTTAAAGTTCTTCAGAGAGTCAGAGAGTTTTTCACATCAATACCTTCCAGACTTTGCATTTGTATAAGGGTCAATGACAAAAAGAGGGTCTAAAAACGTATTTTTAAAAAGTTCTTTGAAAATGGATAAAAACACATTTCTGAGAGAAGAATTATGTTTTCTAACAGATTTCAATAGTTGACCAACATTTCAAAGATTTTAGGTTCATTATTTTTTAGTATTTTTAATTTGAGCACCCAAAAATGTCAGGTGGTGCAACCAAATATATGAAAATATATTTATATGTTCCTATTATTTTTTCTGTGTGAAATTATTGGCAAGTATCTCTCAAGTGTCTGTAGTGACTCATACATTTTCATTTTGTGTGTTTCATTTCTTTTATTTGTGAATAAGATAAATAATTTGATGTTAAAATAACATTTCACATTATTACATTGGTTGTTCCACCTGACATGGAAATTGTTCCAGTCACCAATGAAGTGAAAAAANTACATTTCTCAACAGCTTTAAAATTATTTTAATCTGCAAAGAATGTTTTATTTAAAAAGGGTCAAGCATAAAATAATGCCACTGTATTTTTAATTTCCATTTACAATAACTGACATTCAATTTTTAGAGTTTAATTACTGTGGATACTTGTCAGGACGGTTGCACCACCTGACATTTTGGGGGTTTGAGGAACCAAAACACAAAAAAACATGTTATATTTTAATAGTTTAAAGATGTGTTCAAATAACACAGGTTTCGTAGAATAAAGAAATACATGTGATGAAATACTCAATCCATGATGGAAGGAAATAAAAAAAGGAAGTCACGTCATTGACCCTTTTACAACATATGAATATGTAGAGGTTTGAAAATCTGCACATGCTCCGTCTGAACAGCGATCATTGGTTCTTTAGATCCATGTTAGAGCAGAAATCTGAGAGTCCAGCTGACTGAAAACAGCTGTAAACAGACGGAAATGTAAGATACAGATGATTCTGGAGTGTTTGCTTCTGCAGTAAACCCACTTTAAACTGATCTTTCTTTTCTCTTCGTCTTCTTTTAACAGGAAACAAAAAAACACCGTCACCTCTCAGCTGCTCTCTCAGGCTTTTACCATCACACAGTTTCTGAGCTTTTACACTGATACTTCAGTGATAATGGTCTGTGGGGTCTTAGAGGTTAAAATCTTTGATCTTTGTCGGTAATTACGGCGCCATCAGAGACGATTTACTCCTACAAACCATCAGAGGAGCAGATCTGTTCACTGAATAAATATTCATCTCTTCACACAGCTTTCATCCGTGGTCAGAATTTCCACTCACTGTGATAAAGATGATTGTAAAAGTCATGTAGAATTGACCTGGATCAGGATGTGATTTCACCACTTTGCTGAAAACCGGCTCTTAAAGCTGGTTTCTGAGCGTTAGAGCTCGTAAACGGAGCTGAATGAATTTGGCCCAGAGCAGATTAAACAATGAAGAGAGAGGAAAGAATCTGAAGAATGAAGTCGTTCCATCGTTTTTACGACTGCTGAAGAAAAACAGCACCAGACCAGCAGAGGGCAGCAAGACGACTACAAAGACTTTTCACAGCAGTTAGCCTGTTAGCATGGAGGATATTCAGCCTGTGCTTGTGTTGATGGAAATGAGCTAAAGGCTAAGACATGAGCTAAAGGCTAAAACATGAGCTGTAGGCTAAAACAGGAGCTAAAGGCTAAAACAGCAGCTAAAGGCTAAAACATGAGCTATAGGCTAAAACAGGAGGTAAAGACTAAAACAGGAGCTAAAGGCTAAAACAGGAGCTATAGGCTAAAACATGAGCTAAAGGCTTAAACATGAGCTAAAGGCTAAAGCAGGAGCTAAAGGCTAAAACAGGAGCTAAAGGCTAAAGCAGGAGCTAGACGCTAAAACAGGAGCTAAAGAGTAAAACAGGAGCTAAAAGCTAAAGCAGGAGCTAAAGGCTAAAACAGGTGCTAAAGACTAAAACAGGAGCTAAAGACTAAAACATGAGCTAAAGGCTAAAACATGAGCTAGAGGCTAAAAAAAGAGCTAAAGAGTAAAACAGGAGCTTGAGGTTAAAACAGGTGTTAAAGTCTAAAACAGGAGCTAAAGGCTAAAACAGCAGCTAAAGGCTAAAACAGGAGCTAAAGGCTAAAACAGCAGCTAAAGGCTAAAACAGGAGCTAAAGGCTAAAACAGGAGCTAAAGGCTAAAACATGAGCTAAAGGCGAAAACAGGAGCTAAAGGCTTAAACATGAGCTAAAGGCTAAAACAGGAGCTAAAGGCAAAAACAGGAGCTAAAGGCTTAAACAGGAGCTAAAGGCTAAAACAGGAGTTAAGGCTAAAGCAGGAGCTAAAGGCTTAAACAGGAGCTAAAGGCTAAATCAGGAGCTAAAGGCTAAAACAGGAGCTAAAGGCTAAAACAGGAGCTAAAGGCAAAAACAGGAGCTATAGGTTAAAACAGTTTTTCTGCAATAACAACATTAAATCTGGATGAAACAAACATCAACAAATCAGAAAGTCAAACAACTGTAATCAACTGATCCACAGACGTTATTTCTTCTTATCAAACAACTTTTTCCTACATTTCAAAACTCACATATTACCAAAAAAAAGTTCACTTCACTGATATTTTGTGTAATTTAGGTTTTTAGAGACATTTCTTCAGGTTGCAGGAAACAAAAGTGTAAGTTTAGAGCCAGAGGACAAAAGTAAAAACTGAACCTGGAGCTTTATGGTCGATAGTTTCCGAAAAAACTTTTCATTGGAGTTTTTCTAATTTGTGGGTCATGTATCGGCTTCATTTTCAGCGTCTCCCACTCACATTCAGAGTGAATCCTACGCTGCTCCTGTCAGAGAAAAGCTCCCATTCTTCAGGAGCTCAGACTTTACTCGTGATGCGTTCAGGGCCCACGGCGGCGTCCGAACAAACAAAGATGTTCAGTGAGAAACTTTCCTCTCTTTCTTTCATACTGTGGTTCCCATTTTTGTTTTCAGGCTCTGACCTAATTAAGACATCACAAACTTCTGAGGACCCTGAAGACATTTTTATTGTCCTAAAATGTTTTTTTTTTCTGTTTTTTTTTTTTTTTTTTTTTTTTTTTTTTTTTTTTTTTTTTTTTTTTTTTTTTTTTTTTTTTTTTTTACTTATGGTAAATACAGTATCAGTCCAAAAAGCTAAAATTTTATTTTTCATTCAAGGATTCAAGGAGTTTTATTGTCATTCAACCCATGTAAAACATGGGTGGGACGAAATTAGGTTACTCTGGTCCCGGAGCAAGCCCAATCATAGAAATGAGAATAATAAATACATACAAATATACAATAAAATTGTATATTTTATTGTATATATAATAACAATATAAAATTGTTTGAATAAAATTTATTGTATTATTTATTTATTTATTTTATTATTTTTTTACATTGTATATTATTTTATTATTTATACAATTTTATTTTCCAATAAATTCATAATAAAAGTGGAAATATTTTATATTAAATACTAAAAGTTATAAAATAAAAAAATATAAAATACTACAAATAGTGCAGTACAAAATGATAAAATAATAAAAAAATACTGAAATACTCAATATTTGAAAAAAGAAATACTGAAATATTTAATAATAAAATGATAAAAATACTGAAATACTTAACGTACAAAACTACTAAAAATCCTGAAATTCATAAGAATAAAACACTCAAATATCAAAATACTTGAAATAAAAAAAAAACAAAAATACTTAACTCATTAATCATAAAATACTGAAATATTTAATAATTCAATGCTGAAAATACTGAAATATTTTATAATAAAATATTTAAAATGCAAAAAAAACCCTTCATTATAATATAAAGCAGAAAATACTGAAATTCTCAGTAAGTAAATATCTTTTATTTAAAAAATCCTGAAATTCTTAATAACCAAATCTTACCTACATGCTGAAATACTTTACAGTAAAATACTAAAATATTTTCAAACAAAACACAAACATTACAATAATTTGTCATAATAAAATGTTGAAAAGACTCAAAAAACTTCACAATAAAATGGAAACCAAATACCTTAACATAGGATGCAGCTTTTTAGTGTGCTGAATAAAGTATTTTTATTAGTTACTGTTTTCATTTCTATCAATTCTTTCACATTTCAGGGACCCCTTTTTGATTCCAGGCGACCCCACATGGGCCCCCGACCCTGAGGTTGAGAAACACTCCTTTCATAAAACTTCTGAGACGTAAAGTTTGAACTCAGAAAACGTGATTCTTCTTCACTTAACTCGACAAACTGCAGGAAGAGACTTTTCTAAAGTGGCCCAGGAGCCATTCTGCATCTAATCAGAGCTCTATCAGGTCCTCATTTAACGCCACTCGTTAAGCTAATTAAGCAATCATCTCCTTAATGGATGTCATCAGGCGCTAATTACCAATTGTGTCGAGAAAGAAAACAGGCAGAATGGAGGAGCTGAGGCTCTGACTGTCACCAAAACTCTTCACAGGAGAGTTTCATGGATTCATACTCACTGCTGATCAACATGTTGCCGACGAGGAAACTTCAACAAACTTCCATTTTCACCCCGAGAAGAAGCGAGAATCAGAGTTTTAATCCAAAAAGATCAGAGCGGGTAAAGTCCAGTGTGTCTGCTTCTGTCAGGATTCACGTTAATGAAGTCATTGTTGAAGGTTTCCCCTCTCCCCCACCACTCCCCTTCCTCTGGACCATCAGAGCAGAGGGGGGAGGGCTCATGGCGGTAACGGCGGCCTAAAAATAACCCCGGGGATTACGCTTCAGACACATGAGCGCCTGTCTGAGGAGAGTGAAATGACTCTGAGTCAGAGCGGGGAGAAGTCAGGGGCAAATTTAGGAGATAAAATCTGTCGGGGATGAACGTTGGTGAAACTCAGGGAGAGGAAACGACCAGCGCCAGTTTCCACTCGACTGAAAACTGAGAGATTTAAAAAAGCCTGAAGCTTAAATATGAAAATATAAACAATATTCTTCACCCCTGCTCACAGAGGTCATGACCCCGACGTGACCTTCACTGACTGAAAAATCTGACTTTAAATAAATGAAAGTGTAAATATGATGCTTCACATTAATGGTCACAGGTTATGAATATTTTTCTCCTGACTGTTGAATTTAAAGTTGTGATTCACATTTTTATACTGTAGTTTAAGTGTGTGGGTCAATGAGGTGACGTCCCCTTTTTTTGTGTCCGAGTGCAATATTTCCTTCCATCATGAATTGAGTATTTCATCACATGTATTTCTTTATTCTATGAAACCTGTGTTATTTGAACACATCTTTAAACTATTAAAATAAAACATGTTTTTTTGTGTTTTGGTTCCTCAAACCCCCAAAATGTCAGGTGGTGCAACCGTCCTGACAAGTATCCACAGTAATTAAACTCTAAAAATTGAATGTCAGTTATTGTAAATGGAAATTAAAAATACAGTGGCATTATTT
>RPOG01003161.1:0-41515 GCA_008086565.1 Thalassoma bifasciatum | reverse complement strand
ACAACCAATGTAATAATGTGAAATGTTATTTTAACATCAAATTATTTATCTTATTCACAAATAAAAGAAATGAAACACACAAAATGAAAATGTATGAGTCACTACAGACACTTGAGAGATACTTGCCAATAATTTCACACAGAAAAAATAACAGGAACATATAAATATATTTTCATATATTTGGTTGCACCACCTGACATTTTTGGGTGCTCAAATTAAAAATACTAAAAAATAATGAACCTAAAAACTTTGAAATGTTGGTCAACTACTGAAATCTGTTAGAAAACATAATTCTTCTCTCAGAAATATGTTTTTTATCCATTTTCAAAGAACTTTTCAAAAATACGTTGTTAGACCCTCTTTTTGTCATTGACCCAAATGTATTTTGTGTGTTTTTTGTGTCTTTCATAAGTGTTTGGTGATTCTTTGTGAGTTTCAGCTCATGTTTTATATTTATTATTCTGTGTTTCAAAGAATTTCGACATTAATCCAAGGAATCTAAATCCGATCGAAAAAGAATATCTCAGGAATCAGATGTCATCGAACGACGTTGGTAAAAAAATCTTGTTATAAATGAACATCGTCTCCATTCAGACCTTTTATCTGAAACTATAAAGTGAATAAAGCGTAGAAATGATCGTCTTTTCTCAGGGTGAATGTTCAGCCTCTGCAGAAACGTCAGGTTTCTGAGAAAAGTCTCTGATGGTCTTCACGGTTTCATCTGGACTCACAGCTACATTCACGCCATTAACGCTAATGTCTTTCCATTTAACACGTAGGTGTTTGATTATGGGATTTTAAATGTGAGCGGCGCCCTGAGAGGAGAGCGAGCGCGCCGTCTGACTCGCTACATTAACTCACGAGTAGAAGAGAAAGTGTGTAAACAGCTAATGGACTTTTTCACAGAGACTGAGAGGAACATCGACGACGCCATCGAACGCTGGAAACACAGAAACCAGGTTTGAATGTGTCAGAGTCTCTGTGCTGGATTAATTTAACATCAGCGTGATTTTATTCTGAAAACCCAAAAAGAGGAAACTCTACCAAAGACAACAAAGTAGCTTCATGACCCAAACATTTATGAACAACACTCCCCAAAACCATGTGAAGGAAAAACATTTGGAGAATGGCTGTTAATGTCAATGTTTGTTGAAGTTTCTCCTTTTTTGTTTTCTTTTTGTCCATTAAAAGTAAAAAATATTTAGATAAAAAGGTAAAATTCCAACTTTTGCCCCAAAAATATTGACTATGTATCTCAAAATTTGACTTTGATTTCTAAAGCTTTTGACGATTTATCTCAAAGTTTTGAGTTTCAAACCTAAAATGTACATTTTTTTGGCTCAAATTTTCAACTTTTGCCCAATTATTTTGACTATTTTTCTCTAAATTTTAACTTCAAACTCAAAAATTGTTCTTTTCTAACTTAAATATTCAACATTTTCCCAATAATGTGACTATTTAATTCAAAGTTTTGACTATTTAAAAAAAAAAAACTGGCTTATTAGAGATGCTTCTTTTAGCCCTTAATAAGCCAAAATTTGTAAATCAAATGTCGAAATTTTAACTTCTTCACTGTAATTTGACCCTTTTTTGAATCATGTTGACCTCATTCTCTTATAATTTTGACTTTAAATTTCATAATTTGCCTTTTTTCCCTCATCATTTCGTCATGATTTTAACATTTTAACTTTTTTCTCATGACTTTGACTTCATTATCTTAACAATTTGACTCTTAAAGACTTTTTAAACTTAAATATTCAACATTTGCCCAATAATTTTACTGTTCATTACAAAATGTATACCGTTTAATTCAAAATTTTGCTTTAAAATTTGTAAATGAAATGCCAAAATTTAAACTATTTAACTGAAATTTTGACCCTTTTTTGAATCATATGTTGGCTTCAGAAATCAAAGTCATGAGAAAATAGTTAAAATGTGGAAATCATGACAACATTATGAGATAAAATGTCAAAATTTAAAGATAATGAAGTCAAAATAATGAGAAGGAAAGTCAGAATTATGAAATATACAGTCAAAATTTTAGAAATTTGACTCTTTAAGACTTTTTTTAAACTTAAATATTCAACCTTTGCCCAATAATTTTGACTATTTATTACATAGCTTTGACCATTTAATTCAAAGTTTTGACTTTTGAACCCAAACTTGATTATTTTAGCTCAAGATTTCAACCTTTGCTCAATAATTTTGACCCTTCATCTCGAAAGTTTTTACTTTTAAAGTCAAAATATGATTTTTAAGTCTAAAATTTTGACTTTAGAGTCTTCAGTCTCCGGAGCCGCCGTCATGTTGGCTCTAAACATGAGGATTAAAGCAGAGCTCAGGGTCTGACCTCTGGGGATGTTAACAAAAAGACACACACACACACACACACACACACACACACACACACTCTCTCTCTCTCTGTATGTGAGTGTCTCTCGCTCAGTCTCTCTTTCTGTACAAAGGTTACACAAGAATGCATTTCCTTTTCCCAAGCAAACGCCTCAGAGGCGACAGAGGAGGAAGAATCCAACAATACACTCAGCGGATGGGAGGTGTGTGTGTGTGTGTGTGTGTGTGTGTGTGTGTGTGTGAGAGAGGCAGCTTCAGTACGTGAGGATGTGAAGTGTTTACTCTCTCAAGTTTACCCTCGTACACACAGCATCTCATGTGTTTGGCCAAAGGTGTGTGTTTGTGTTTGTACTTGTATTCATATACTAGTGGGGACATTAAATAGTAATTATGTTTTTCAACCTTGGGGTCGGGACCATAGACTGAATAATGAGTGAACGTAACGACGTTCGGCTCAATCTGAAGCCTCCAGCAGATGCTCCGCCCCCTGGTGTCTGGCTGCAGAATAGGTCATAAGCCCCGCCTCCCCATGTATTCCAGATATGAGCCGGGAAAACTTAAAAAAATTACGATACCTGGTAGAAACGTTTTTCTCATCTTTACACTAAGGTTGTACGATGCTGTGATCTGGCTGCATGGTGTTCAGGTGTTTTTTTTCTGAGAAGTTAGTTTCTCATTAGTTATTGGACATTAAAAACCGTGATATAAGTTTCGTTTTACGATAGTTGACAGCTGCCGTTCGTGAGTAGTTTTTATCGGGGATATAAGAAACTTCGGGAAAGAGCCAAAAGGAGACTAAACCTTCTGAAGAAGAAGAAATAAATATTTTTATTTCTCTTTTTTACTTGGCTCCACTGCAAATTCTCTACTGTGCAGACTCTGGCTGCACAATGGCGGCTAGAGAAACGGGGTTTTTGGCTTCAAAATTGTAGAACGGTGACAGGCGGAAGCACGCTGTTTATTCTATATACAGTCAATGGTCAGGACCCCATGTTTAGCTATTTATAAAAGTAATAACTAAACTAGGCATCATTCTTTCTAAAATTAAAAACTCCACACACAAGCTGAAAAACTACAACAAAACGTCTTTCACTAACAATAAACTAGTATCTTTTGGAAGCCAATTTCCACCATATGAGAAAAATTAATAAGAACTGGCTTAATTGAGATTTTTTTTTTTTTGCTCTTAATGAGTCAAGACTTTGATTCTGGGAAAAAAACATTAAATTTTAAGTTTTTATGTCAAACTTAGACTCTTTTCATAAATCATATTTTGACTCAATTTTCTTGAAATTTCTTCATATTTTTGGCTCTTCACGACATATTTTTGACTGTATTATCTTACAAAATTGACTTTTTATCTCATAATTTTCAAAGTTTTGTCACGATTTCAACTTTTTTTTTCTTGTTTTGACTTCATTATCTTACAAATTTGACTCTTGATATCATAATTTTTGAGATTTCAACTTTTTCGTCATAATTTTGAACGCATGTCATTATTCAGACTTGTTATCTGAAAATGTTGACGTAACATTCCATATTTTTGATTTTTTTTTCCTCTAAATTTTGATTGGTATGGGCAGAAAAAAATTTTGGTTTCCATAAGTTCCAAGAATAACAGGAAGAAAAATTCTGTCATCCCTTTTATCTGTATTTACTGACTGTAAAACAAATCTTCCTGATAAATAAACCCTGAACCTTGCTATGGAAGTTATAGTAAGTTTATTCCTCTTTTTTCAGCCCTCTGTAGCCTCTAGAGAGAGTTGTCCCCATAAGTGATGATTACATCAGTCGTCCTCATGATGTAGGAAAACCAGTATGTGTGTGTGTGTGTGTTTCTGGTCTAATCTGGATCCAGCTCAGAGGTTCTGGTCTGGTATTTCCGATGCAGTGAAACAGGAAGTTGCCTCTCTCTCTCCCCCCTCTGAACGCTGCAGATCGTCAACAATCGGTTCATCTGTTCAGAGACATCGTCTGATTCACATCGTCTGAGCAGAAAGAACACTCTGATCCTGAAGTTCCTGACTAATTTTGGACTTTTTCCTCCGCGTTAAAATCTGATAAATGTATGAAAACAGGAAGTCATCGCTGCGTTTCGTACTCACACCCACTTTCTCCACCAATTAGAAACTCTCGTCTTGATGAGCAAACCAGAAGATATTCGCCTGAATTGGCTCTGTGCATTTCCGCTTTCTGGAGAAAAGGGTTGTACACTCCCAGCTATAAATAGACAGCAAAAGAATTAAGAATGAAATGGTTTAATTTTAAACTGGATGTAGTATGTTGTCTAGGGGTGGGAATCTTTGGGTGTCTCACGATTTGATTCAAAATCGATTTTTGTTTTCATTAATATACAGGTCAATGACATGACGTCCCTTTTTTTGTGTCCGAGTGCAATATTTCCTTCCATCATGATAACTCATAAAGTAGTGTACATAAAGAAATAAGATACTTTGGACACAATAAACTTGTGTAGAAATTTGATAATTTTATATTGTACAAAAAAACACAAAACCAAGGAGTTTGGGGGTTTTACAGTCCACCACGTTGGCGGGACTGTTCATAGCACAGTAATTAAACTCTAAAAATTGAATGTCAGTTATTGTAAATGGAAGTTAAAAATACAGTGGCATTATTTTATGCTTCAACCTTTTAAAAAGAATTTTAAAGCTGTTGAGAAATGTAAAAAACTTTTGTCCCGTAATTTTCACCTTGTCAAATGTCAGGGTGGTGCAACCGTAACATTAGACTTTTATTTTAAAGTGAAGAGAATAAAACAGGAAACAGGAAACTGCATCAGCCAGAGGAGCCCAAATGACATTTGTGACCAAGTGGAAAAGTTTGTAGATTTCTCTGAAATACTGATAAAAAAGGTTTTTTCACTTCATTGGTGACTGGAACAATTTCCATGTCAGGTGGTACAACCAATGTAATAATGTGAAATGTTATTTNATCTTATTCACAAATAAAAGAAATGAAACACACAAAATGAAAATGTATGAGTCACTACAGACACTTGAGAGATACTTGCCAATAATTTCACACAGAAAAAATAACAGGAACATATAAATATATTTTCATATATTTGGTTGCACCACCTGACATTTTTGGGTGCTCAAATTAAAAATACTAAAAAATAATGAACCTAAAAACTTTGAAATGTTGGTCAACTACTGAAATCTGTTAGAAAACATAATTCTTCACTCAGAAATATGTTTTTATCCATTTTCAAAGAACTTTTTTAAAAACAAGTTTTTAGACCCTCTTTTTGTCATTGATACTGTTTTGGTGTTTTCTTACCCCTGAGTGGGACATGACTGACAAGATACAAGATGTTTTATTTGTCATTGCACATGTTTCAGAGCAACAAAGTTCTATAAAGTTTCATCCCGTCCAAGAATCATAAAAACGACAGTGACATAACAGAGGCTTCATAACTTTTTCCATGGTCACGATTAAATATTACAGCCATGCTCATGTCTTCAACAGCAAATATGATAAAACAAAAGCTCATCCCAACACAGAGCGTCTTTACGAGAGTTCACCACCTCAATCTCACGCTACAATCACTGTTTGTGTTTTAATGAGTCCTTCCTGTTTTATTAAAGCCTCTTTAACTGATGTACAGTATCTTACATTTATATTCATGATCGGCCAAGAGGACAAAAAACAAACTATCATCTCTGTACAGCTGTTAAATAAAAGAACAGAGCAGCCTGCAGCTCTCCTTCTCATTTCTTCTGTAAGAAACCTTGAATTTATGAAAAATAAAGAGCTTTAACTGAGAAAATGTTCAACATTCGAAGCCACTTTAGGCGTAAAAACAGATTTTCTTTGTTTGTGTCAGAATACTTTAGGTTCAAGGTTAAAGCGAATCCAGAGTTTACTTTCTGCTTCTCTCTGATGCAGGAGTTAATGTCTTACTTTCGTGAACATAAATTAAAAATAATCCATCTTTATTTTCTTGAATTCGATAGAGAATGTTAGAATAACGACCTCGAATCACTTTAAGTTTCTCAGAGAACAATCACAAGCTCAGAAGATCGCTTTTTCACATCTTTGCTGTTGGATGTTTTTCTGAGCATCGACAGTCTGGCGCTTTGTGCAGCTTTTATTCTCTTTCACACTTTTACCTCTGCTCTTCACACAAACTGAGCGGCGTCGGTGAGAGGCGTGAGAGGCGACAGGTCGAAGAAAACGCCAGGAAAGTTATGGGATCTCAAAGGTGTTCAAGGGTTTGCTGGATTGAAAGTAAATGAGTTTATAAAACATCAGAGCATAAAACAGGACAAGCGCCACAACCGGCCCTCAGCTGACCAACTGTACTTGTTGACAAACTATAAATAACCCGCGGCTCGCTCTGGGCCGTGGATGGAAACCCGGGTCGGCTGCCAAGGGTCAGCGCAGCCTCTGGCAGGGCGTCCAGAGATGTTATTACCCGACACTCAGCGCCGTTATTGTTCCCAAATCCCTGCGAACAGTGACAGCTGGCTTAGAGCGGTGTTTGACATCGTCCTCTGAGGAGGAACCACACAGAGCATCAGGGAAGAATCCTGAGAGTCAGAGATTATCCACAACAGCATCTGTGTTCGCCAAAGTTTTTGAATCAACAGTCGATGAGAATCAGTTCAGACCATAGACTGTATAATGAGTAGATGTAACGACGTTCGGCTCAAACTGAAGCCTCCAGCAGATGCCCCGCCCCCTGGTGTCTGGCTGCAGTATAGGTCATAAGCCCCGCCTCCCCATGTATTCCAGATATGAGCCGGGAAAACTTTAAAAAATTACGATACCTGGTAGAAACGTTTCTCTCATCCTTACGCTAAGGTGGTATGATGATGTCATCTGGCTGCATGGTGTTCAGGTGTTTTTTTTCTGAGAAGTTAGTTTCTCATTAGTTATTGGACGTTAAAAACCGTGTTATAAGTTTCGTTTTACGATAGTTGACAGCTGCCGTTCGTGAGTAGTTTTTAGCCTGTACTTGGGGTATATATATTCACATTGAACAGTGAAGAGAAGTGCCTGCCTGCCTTAGATTGAAAGCGAAAAGAGGTTTAATATAATTCTTCCTGTCTTCAATGTTCTTGTTTACAAATGAAGTAAAAAGAGGAGCTAATTTGAGTGAAGAAAATTCCACTTTGAGGCCCCAAAATTCACCGAAGACTTAATTTTTTGTCCTCTGAATCTCTGAACTTTGCTCGTGGATAAAATACGGATGTTTCTTTCACTTTAAGCACACCAGCAGAAATCATTCAGTGTGTGTATTTGTGTGTGTGTTTCTCTCCACCTTCATTGCCTCTTTAATGAGGCTTCACATGTCCTCAGTGATCCCTCAGGCGTAGAACATTTAGCGCTGCATTGTGGTCAAACATCAGCGGCGGTAATTGGGAGAACGCTGAACACACAAAAACACACGAGAAACACGTTTCCACTGAAGAACACGGGTCAAAAAGTTAAAAGGATGAGTCTGAAAAATCGTTTCCAGGCAGAGAAAGACCTTCAAGAGTGAAAACTCTGCAGGAGAGGAAAATAAAGACAACTTTCCCATCAAGCCTGGTTCATTCAGTTCTGCCGTGTTTCTACAGAAAGGAAAACGCCACCGCCATCACGTGACCTCAGACAACAAGGTCCAGCTCTGGGATTTCCTCGCCCCCCACTGAGTCTGATGAATTCCTGAGAGCTGCTTTGTTTTACAGGTGCACGTGACCATGTGGACGCGTTCACTGGAAGAACAATTTTAACCTCAACTCGTTACCGGGGAAACCATGAAAGCGCCATCAGACTAACAGTGAAGTTTACAGAAAGCGTTTAAACCTCTCTCACCTACTTTCTCAGGTTTATTTCTCCCCCACAGCTCTGAGTCTTCCTCATTGAAACCTTACAGCAGGAAGTCCTCCGCCCTGCACGCCGCGGCCTTTTAAAGACACGGCGTCCTGTTCCCCCCGCTCAGGAAATCCCTCTGTGACTGAACCGTCCCGTCCTGCATGTGGACTTTATTTATTCCTCCTGTTTGAAGTAAGTGAGAGTTTTTCTGAGGTAAACAAAGCTGATCTGCAGGGCGCTGATAAAGTTCGGGATCAATACGAGACTCTGAGCAACCGCCGCTTCACCTGCTGAGGGTGTGGGCGCTAAAAATCACTTTATCTAAACAGGAGGAGTCACAAACTTTACTCCTCTAACTTTAAAGTGGAGACTCTGGAGACTAGAAGAGAAACAAACTGTTACTCCTTCAGGGTTCTGCTGATGTTAATGCTATTAATGAGGGTTACTCATTTAACGTATGTGATGTAATTCACGCCTACAAAACCTTAAACTTCACTCGGATTTTTGTTTCTAATTAAAACAGTTTTCTGTTAAAAAGCCAAAAAAAGATGAAGATAAACTGTTTGAGTTCTTCACAGAAGCGAAACTTTTCACAACAACTCCTCAAAAGTGAGACAGGGTTCACTGTTTTTGCTTATCAACTTACAAAAAAAAGCTTAATGGTCAGATAGCCTGTTAGTCAGAAAATCAGGAAACCAGAAAGCCTGTAAGTCAAATAGTCGGAAAGTCAGAAGGTCATATAGCCACAAAATCAGGAGGCTTATCCCTCTGCAGACTTGTCAGTCAGAAAATCTAAAAACTAGAAGGCCTGTCGGTTAAACAGTCAGAAAATCAGGAGGTCAGATGGCCAGAGGACCAGTGGGTCAAAAGTCAAAAGGTAACTTGGTCCAAAAAACAAGACCTATTGATCAGAAAATCAGACAACCAGTAGGCCTGTTGGTTAAACAGTATGAAAATCAGAAAGTCAGATGGTCAGAAGGCCAGTTAGTCAGAAAGTTCGAAGGTTTCTTGGTCAGAAACACAAGGCCCATTGTTAAGAAAATCAGGAGGCTTGTTAGTCAGCAGATGTGTTAGTCAGACAATCAGAAAACCAGAAGGTCTGTAAGTCAGTCAGAAGGACAGATGGCTAGAAGGCCAGTTAGTCAAAGGGTCACTTTGACAAAAAAATCGAGGCCTATTCGTCGGAAAATTAGAAACTCAGAAAACCAGAAGACCAGTAAGTCTGAAAGTCAAAGGGTCACTTGGTTCAAAAAACAAGACCTGTTAGTCAGAAATCAGAAAACTAGAAGGTGTGTTAGCAAATAGTAAGAAAATTAGAGGGGCGAATGGTCAGAAGTCCAGTTAGTCAGAAAGTTAGAAGGTTAATTGGTCAGAAACACAAGGCCCACTAGTAAGAAAATCAAGAGGCTCATTTGTCAGCAGATGTGTTACTCAGACAATCAGAAAACCAGAAGATCTGTCAGTCAGTCAGAAGGTAAGATAGCCAGAGGGCCAATTAGTCAAAAGGTCACTTTGACAAAAAAAATCAAGGCCTATTAGTCGGAAAATTAGAAGGCCTGTTAGTCAAACAGTCAGAAAATTAGAAGGTCGGATGGTCAGAAGGACAGGTAGTCAAAAAGCCAGAAGGTCACTTTGAAAAAATTCATAGCCCATTAGCCAGAAAATCAGAAAAGTAGAGGGCGTGTTAGCAAATAGTCAGAAAACCAGAAAGCCTTTAAATCAAAAGGTCAAAAAGTCAGGAAAACAAGGCCCATTAGCCAGAAAATCAGAAGGTTCCTTTGTTGGACGACTTGTTAGTCGGAAAATCTGAAAACCAGAAGGCCTGTCAGTCAAGTAGTCAGAAAATCAGGAGGTCAGATGGCCAGAAGACTAATGAGTCAAAAGTCAAAAGGTCACTTGGTCCAAAAAACAAGACCTATTAATCAGAAAATCAGACAACCAGGAGGTCTGTCAGTCAGTCAGGACATTAGAAGGTCAGATAGCTAAAAGGAAAATAAGTCAGAAGTCAGAAGGTCATTTGGAAAAAAATAAACAAGGCCCACTAGTCAGAAAATCAGAAAAGTAGAAGGCCTGATAGTCAAATGGTCAGAAAATCAGAAGTTAGACCGAGGTAAAGAAGTGGACCTTTAGTGTCTTCATAACCCTCTTTTATGCCCTTATATGGTCAAAACTCTAACGTTAAAACTCATAAAAGAAGTTATGAAGGAACCCCGTAAAGTCTGAGTCACGTACTAAATATTTAAGTTTTTCATCAAGACGTTAACGTGTAACTATCTGCTGTAAAGAACCTTGATTTTTTTTTTTTTGTGAAACTTTTCATTTAGTTTCCTTTTGTTCTCGAGCCACAGTCGTGTTTTTAGTTGAGTTTTTATTTCTCAAAACTTCTGCTTAATTAAGACATGAAGATGTTTCACCATCAAATTCTTCTTTCTCATAAAGTAAAGTCATCAGAGTTCATCGTCTCTTGCTCCTGGTGGTTCGATTATAAAATAACTGATGAAATATTAATTTATGCCTCTACTTAAAAATGAATGCTTCTCTCATTTAGTCGAATAACTTTTCGATCTGAATCAATGAAACGCCGTCGTCGTGCTCTTCGTCTTAAAGTGACAGCGTCAGAGCTTCAAACACAGACGAACATTAAACATCCGCTTCTTCCATCCCCCTCACTTTGTTTTAAAACTTATTTCCTCTCCACATTCAGCTCCAAACTGCCATCGCTGCGGCGTGCTGACTCTCCGCGGCGCCTCCGTGGCCTCCTGGGGCCGATAAACCTTTGATGGGAACAATGAGTGATAACTGCGGGACGGGAAAAAATGAGGCCACTCTGTTATTGGTGATTCATAATCCACTCCTGAGGTGTTAATGTGGAGCCGTATTTAAGCCGCTGATGTTTCAAACACACTTTCTGCAGCTGCTCTAAATCTCCTGCAGCTTTTTCTGCGGGCGGTTAATGGAGGAGGTGGACGGCTGCTCGGGGTTGGCTGTTTGCCCGCCGCTCTTCAAACTATGAAGTGACCTGGAAACAAAAGTTTGAGCTCCTTCTTTCTTACTCAGCTCTTTTATTTTACTCTGTTTCTACATTTGTAAACCTGCTCTAATCATTGTCTTCAAACTTTGACTTTTTATCTCATAACTTCGACTTCATTTTCTTACAAAACTAGACTTTTTAGTTCAAAATTTTGACTTGATTTGGCCTTTTTTAATTGATGGAAATAGTTGTCTATGCAAGGTGTCACCGTGTGTCAATTTTTTTTTTTTTTTTTGGCAGTCCTGTCACACATCACAGGGTAAAACAGATGATCAGGGCCAGGCTAAAAAACAGAGCAAACTTACAAGATTAATCTAATAAATTGATGAGAATTGGAGTAAACCTACTAAAACAAGGTTGTAAACTTACAGATATTAAGTCGTAAACTCAGAAGAAAAAAGTCGTAAACTTACGAGAATGAAATCTTTTGCTAACTTAATGCTTTATTCTCGAAAGTTCACAACTTTATTCTCCTAAGTTCACAACTTTGTATTTGTAAGACTACTACTTTATGACCCGTAAGCTTCTGACTTTTTTCTAATACATTGATGACTTTGTTCTTGTAAGTTTAAGACTTTATTCTCATAAATTAACAACTTTATTCTTGTAAGTTTACGACTTTGTTGTTGTAAGCTATTAACTTTTTCTCATAAATTTATGACTTAATTCTCATAAGTTCAGGACTTTTTTCCCATTATTTTATGACTTTATCCTCCTTTAGTTTCTGACTTTTTTTCTCATTAATTTGCAACTTCATTCTCCTGAATTTACGACTTTGTTCCTCTAAGTTTATGACTTTCTTTCTAATAAATTTACGGCTTTATCCTGGTAAGTTTACAACTTTATTCTTGTAAATTTATGAGATCCATCTGGCAAGTTTACTTGTTTTTTTCTTTTTATTGTGGCCCTGATCCTCTGTTGTATCTATGCGAGGTGTCACCATGTGACGCTTTTTTTTTGTTTTGTTTTGTTTTGTAGTCACGTAACTGAGGCCTGCGCTGCCTGCTCCATGATGGCAGAGAGGAGTAGAGCTGAACGGTTTTAGAAAAAGATCTAATTGCGATTTTTCTGGCCGATATAGCGATTTCAATTCGATTCATGATTTTCTTTAAATCAAACTTTAGTGAAATTTTCACAATGTACAGAAACATTTACAAACTTGACAGAAAATTACATCAAATCATTGAAACATCAAAAGCTTTTACTCTAATGTGAGGATGAAAATGAAAACTGAAGGTAAGAATTGTTTCAAACTTTAAAAAAAAAAAAGGTCAATATTCTCATATGAAAAGTGGAACTTTTGAGAAAAGACGACAAAGTCTAAGATAAATAAGTCTACGTTTTGAAATAAAGACAGTGTTTGAGATAAAAAGTTGAAATTCTAGAATCTAAGTCAAAATTATACAAAATAAATACAAAATTAAAGGATAAAAGGGAAATTTTTCTTTAGATAAATAGTTGAATTTTGACTTTTCTCAAACCCAGAGTCTAACATCTATTCCTGTTATTTCTAAACAGACTTTTAAAATTGTATTTTTAGTTATAAAAACTAAAGAACAAAAAGAGCTATCTTTGATTCTTAACTTTGAAAAATAATGCAGTGTAAAATATTCTTAATTGTGTCAAGTTAAATAAAATAAAATACAAAACAATTAAAAACAAAATTCAACAATCTCAAGGAAAAAAGGATTTTTCCCAACAGTCTCACACTCAAAGACAGGTGTGTGTGAAACAGCTGATATAACAGATCCTGGGTCAGTCAGGAGCAAATAAAAATCACAGCCTTAACGATCACATGATCACCATGTTTGAAATTGCGATTACGATCAGAAAACGATAAATCGTTCAGCTCTAGAGAGGAGCATCATACAACGAACATTAGTTTTCTTGGTCGAGTATCAGTCTTGGTTAAATTCAATTATCTGCTTTTCGAAGTAAAAAGTATTGATGTCAGTGTTGATATCAGTCTGATGTGGAGACTTTTCCGGAAGAGCTTCTTACTCTGATCCCTGAGAGAGTTTCAGGTGCCTGAAGTCAGACTACAAACCCACAAACACAATCTGAAAAGATGAGATAATTAATACCAACTTTTAGCAGCAGCTACAGTGATTACATATTTTGTATGCCAGGATGATTCCAGTAATTTGAAACTATGATTTCACAGCATTAATTATTAAAGCGAGGTAATGAATCACTAATGTGTGCACACTAATTATCAGGAAATGTCAGAGCTGAGTTCTCCTGAGCGCCGTCCAACTGTGAATTATTTAAACAGGAGGATTTCTGAGAGAAATTAATAAATATAACAGAGAGAATCAGGCCTTAATGGTGACCCCCTGCTGGAGTAAGTTCATTATTTCAGGTAGTTTAATGCCAGCTTTAGGGAATCAGACCTGAGGATGATCCACTTCTCTGAAACTGTACAAATCTGTTTGTTTGTCCGGTAAATGTCAGAGGAATTACAGTCTGTATTTCTGCAATCAGAAAGAAAGTATTTTTACTTTCCCAGTCTCCTCATTATGCTGGGAATGATTCTCAGAGACTGACAGCTCAGGTTGTACGTGAGAGAGGAAGTCGGGTTGAATTGTTGGTCCTTTACTGCTCAAAACGTCTAATTGTGTGAAACCTGGTGGAAGAATTCCTGCAGCAGAAACTTTCACAGAGCTTGAAAGTGGCTCAGAAGTTTGTTGCTCGTTACAGTTTATGATGTTGCTCCGTCAGAATAACAGCGTGAGTCAGCGCGCTTCCTCTGCAACCCAGATTTCAGACTCCTCAAACGCTGCCGTCGTGCTTCTGTTTGTGCCAGATTCCTACGCTCCTGCCAGCGCGCTGCTCACCTGACTGTGGTCGCCAAAGTTTACAGCTGAGGAAGAAATATAAACCTGCACAGATTTCTAACATCCAAACCCAAATATGAAAACAAGGCGCTGAGTTTCTCTACTTTTAAGAGAGAGGAGAGTGTGAAGCTGCTCATCATGTGTCTGATTAACAATTATACAACCCTGATTCCGAAGAAGTTCTAACATTTGGTAAAACATAAATAAAAACAAAATAAATGTTTTGGAACAACGTTGAGAAAATGTGTTAAGAAATTAACTTGTCCTTAAAATTAGATTTTGTTTCTGTATTCTTAGGAGAGTTTGTAGACAGTAATGACTTAGTTAACCTAATTATTGTTCTTGGTAAACGATTTATTTTTAAGGCCATAAATAGATCTTCACTCAATATTATTTCCTTTAAAAGATTTGTTCAGAGATATATAGTCTTAGAAGTTTATATGGTCGAAACCGACAATGATGCCAAAACATATGAAAGGAGATGGGAGGTTCTCAAAGGTTTATTTTGAAAATGTTAACTGAACTGGTCTATATATATACTTTTTTTTTTTGTACCATGTGTAGTTTTGTGTGGGAGGTGAGGGTGAGTGGGGTGTATTTTGTGTTTATGTTGTCTTGTCTGTTTATGTAATTCAAAAAAAAATAAAAAAAAATAAAAAACAAAATACAATGTTCTCTAAACTCTTTTTAACCTAAATTCAATTAAATACACAAAAAAGACAAGATATTTATAATCCAAACTGATAAACCTGCAGCTAATGGTACACTACTGATTCCTGGTGACACCTATCAATACCTCAGTGGCACATGCCAAACAGTCAGTGACACCAACCAACAGTCAGTGACGATTGTGATTCATTTAGTGGCACCAATCAACAGTCAGTGACACCTACCAATCAACCAGTGACACTTCACAACCTGTCATAGGTATTTACCAAAGGCTACGTGACACCTGCCAATCACTCAGTGACTTAAGCTTATTATTAAGCTCATTTTCTGGTAATTAAAAACCCAAATATTTATGTCAGGCCTGGATCCAAAAGTGGCATATGGTATGCCAACATGCTCAATGACACCTGCCTATCTCTCAATGGCACCTACCAAAAACTCAATGACACCTTCCAATCTGTCAGTGGCAGCTGCCAATGGCTAGTAAAATTGCTCAGTGACGCCTGCCATTCACCCAGTGGCATAGCTTGATAAAAGCCAACTTTCCAATTATGAAAAACTGAAATATTTGTGTCAGGGCTGGATCCAGAAGTGGCATATGGTATGCCAACATGCTCAATGATACCTGCCATTCACTTAGTTACATCTGCCAAAAACTCAGTGACCTCTGCTGATCAGTAATAAGTGATAGCTGACGGTGGCTGAGTGACACCTGCCAATCTCTCAATGGCACCTACCAAAAACTCAATGACACCTTCCAATCTGTCAGTGGCAGCTGCCAATGGCTAGTAAAATTGCTCAGCCAACTTTCCAATTACGAAAAACAGAAATATTTATGTCAGGGCTGGATCCAAAATTGGCTCATGGAATGCCAATATGCTCAGTGACACCTGCCAAAAACTCAATGACACCTTCCAATCTGTCAGTGGCAGCTGCCAATGGCTTGTAAAATTGCTCAGCCAACTTTCCAATTATGAAAAACTGAAATATTTATGTCAGGGCTGGATCCAAAATTGGCTCATGGAATGCCAATATGCTCAGTGACACCTGCCAAAAACTCAATGACACCTTCCAATCTGTCAGTGGCAGCTGCCAACGGCTAGTAAAATTGCTCAGCCAACTTTCCAATTACGAAAAACCGAAATATTTATGTCAGGGCTGGATCCAAAATTGGCTCATGGAATGCCAATATGCTCAGTGACACCTGCCAAAAACTCAATGACACCTTCCAATCTGTCAGTGACACCTGCCAATCTCTTGGTGCTACCTACCAAAAAACTCAGTGACACTAAACAAACATTCAGTGACACCCACCAATCAGTCACATACAACTTCCAATGACAAAGTGCAACCTGTTAATATGCAATTAGCAGGTGTCACTGAGCATGTTGGTATACCACAAGCCACTTTTGGATTTATTTTTTTTTTTCATAGTTGGAAAAATGAGTTTAATCAGGTTTTGAAAAGTGGACAAAGGTGTTTACATGACTCCTACATAATCAGAATATTTTAATTATTCTGATCAGTAAAGGAAAGTCACTGATTCAAGCTTTAATCTGAAGGTTTCCGTTGAAGGTCTTTGTTGAGTGTTTTGCTGCTTAATGCACTTTGATAAAATGTGCTCAACACAGCAGATGTTTGGTTGGTGGTTTCTTCACTCTCTTCATTTTCTTCTCTGCAGCGTTGATCTGCTGCTTTAATCCTTTGGTTCCACTGAGCCTCTGTTAGCGTAGCATTAGCCTACATACAGCTGATGTTTCTTCAGCCTTCAGCGCGTCGGCCTCGTCTTTACTGCGAGTTCACGGCTGATTTTAAGGCGCCGTTTAACTCAACAGTTTGTGCTTTCAGGGTTTTTCTCCATCTACTTTTCTCCTTTCGGAGCCCAAACAAAGAAAGAGTGAATCAGAGACACTTTGAAGCATTAAACTGACGGTTATATTCTCTCCTTTGTCTTCACCATCACGTTGCCATCTGCTCTTGCTCTCCGCCCGCCGCTCTCTCATGGCCTCAGCTCATTCCTTTAATGTCATGATCTTTAGCAGCCAATGATTTTCAATAGCCAAAGGTCTCCTGACCTTTCGCTCAAAGCCTCCTGCCCAGGTTCTCCTAACGTGAGGAGGCAGATTGTTGTTCTGGCTCTGGTTCACGGGGACGTCAGGATGTGAACTGTGTGTCAAATGTTGAGAAAAGGCTCCTTTTATGAAGCAGTGAAGGGCAAAGCTTCTGGAGAGTACGGCTCTCATATCGGTTTTCTTCAGCCTGTAAATCCACATGAGTCGGACCAGATGATTGGTCTGATTTATCACCTTCTCTGTTTCAAACAGCTCTCACACCGATTCGGGTGAAGTTGGGAAGACAAAGACAAGATATTTATTGTTCAAACAGATAAACTTCTTGTTCCTAAAAATCTTGTTCAGGTTGAACAAAATTCTGTTAAAGTTGCTGAAGCTGAAAAAACATCTGTTTGGATCATTCCACAGGTGAACAGGTTGATTTAAGCAGGTGAGCGTCATGATTGGGTATAAAAGGAGCATCATCCCCAAAAGGCTCAGTCCTTCACAAGCAAAGACGGAGCCAGGTTCACCACTTTGTCAACAACTGCGTGAGCAAATAGTCCAACAGTTTAAGAACAATGTGTCAGGTATCGTGAGAAACACCTGTTGGGAGGGAGCCGATAGAATTGAACTCAAAAGGATTTATTAGAAATAAACACAGAAGTCCCAAACCTCATGAAAATAGAAAATCTAAGACACAGCCAGAGACACAGGAGACAAGAACTTGACAACACACCGACAAGAAACTGAACTCCAGATAAGGACTATACAGACAAAGGACCAATCAAACACAGGTGTGACCTGAGACACAGGTGAAACACATGAGGGCCAATCAAACAGGAGGGAAACTCAAGAACAACTAAGAACACAGGAATAGAGAGTGAACACAAGGGAAAATCACAACAAGAAACACCAGTAAACAACCACAGAAACACTGGAGCAAAACACTCAAAGGCAACAAAACCAAACTAACTACAAGAAACCAAAAGATTGAATTATCAGACAATGTTTCTCAACTTTGTCCAACTGCAGGAATTGATGGATTTCATCATCTACAGACCATAATATCATCAAAAGATTCAGAGAATCTGGAGAAATCTCTGCACGTAAGCAGCAAGGCCCAAAACCAACATTGAATGGCCGTGACCTTTGACCCCTCAGGCGGCGCTGCATTAAAAACCCACATCATGTGTAAAGGATATTAGCACGTGGGCTCAGGAACACTTCAGAAAACCATTGTCAGTTAACACAGTTCATCACTACATCTACAAGTGACAGTTCAAACTCTACCATGCAAAGACAAAGTCACACATCAACAACAGACACAAACGCTGCAGAACTCTTTTTGGAAATCATGGACGTGGTGTCCTCAGGGCCAAAGAGGAAAAGGAGAATCCGGATTGTTCTCAGCACAAAATTCAAAAGCAGCATCTGTGATGGTATGAGGGTGTGTTAGTGCCCCATGGCATCATGGGTAACTGTCCCAGTATCTGTGAAGGCAGCATTAATGCTGAAAGGTACAAACAGGTTTTGGAGCAACATCTGCTGCCATCCGAGACACTTTGTCTTTTTCAGGGACGTCCCTGATTATTTCAGCAAGACAATGAAACCAAGACACATTCTGCTCCTGTTACAACAGCGTGGCTCCGTAGTAGAAGAGTGCAGCTACTAGACTGACCTGTGAATGTGAAAGAATTCTAGCTCCAAAGCTTCAACAATTGGTGTCCTCAGTTCACAAACACTGAACCAGCGTTGTTACAGGAAAAGTGATGAAACAAACATGAACCTGTCCAAGCTTTTTAGGAACAAGTTGACAATAAAGTTGATCAGTTTGAGCAATAAATATCTTACATTTATTAAACAGGATTCATAAATCATTGTTCTCTGTTTTTGTTTATGTTTTGCGTCTCAACTTCACTGGAGTTGCGGTGTAAAATAAACATCTTTAAAGCGTGATTTCTGAGTCTGAATAAAACTTTAAACTCCTGCGTCTCCTCCTGCAGCTGAGCCTGTTTTCTGACAGAGTTCAGGATTATAGAGCGATGTAATTACGGTAAACATCTCTGAGTTTAATCACTATGAACATCTTGTCTCACAGCTCGTTGGGACGTGTAGTTCGTCGTTTGCACACAGACGTAAACTCTCTGATCATTCTGTTTATGAAAAACTCTGGAGGGAAGTTTTCAAAGAAAGAAAAAGTCCTTTGATTTCTGCCATAAAACTCAGACCGAGTCCTTTAAGAGCAGAAAGTGATGAGATATTCTTTGCAGATTCGTCTCTGTCTCAGCCTTTAACCCCGTCACTTTCCTCTCTTTCTGTATAAATGCAGCTTCCTGCTCCAAAAACAGAGAGAAACGCTGCAGAAAAGACCTGAGTGAGCGTCCCGGAGCAGGTGGAAATAACTGGCAGCACGCCGTCAGCATTTGGCGAAAACGCTGACCAACACAAAGCACTCCATCAAGCAAACATTAAGAATCAATATAAGAAAAAGAAAACTGGGCTGTGTAAAAGCTTTGAGACGGAGAAAGATGCTGTAAGAGCCTCATGTCAGAGAGCTGCCACAGAAAAACATGGAAACGCTGCTGAATAAGGATTTTAAAGTCAAATCTGCTGAATCTGCAGCTCTGCTCCACTTTTACACGTTTGTGGTCCCTAAAAATGTTTGATTTAAAGAAAATGTGATGGACAAACTTAGAAAAACTAAGACAAACTTAACAAGACTTTATCTCCATCACTGTGGGAGGAAAATCAGGCCAAGAGCAAAAAATGTTTTTGTGATGAGATCTTTATGAGGAGAGGATCCTCCAAAATTCATGAGTCTTTTGAGTCTGTTTAACTCTAAAGTGACACCTGCTGGCAGGAGACTGACACTGCAGCCTGACTTTCCTCATAATTATCTGTTTTTATGACATAACACAACAAAAATAATTTTGATTCTGATGTTCTTTTTTTTTTTAAAAATGGAGAAGAATAAAACCAGAGCTGCACTTTTATAAAAGAGCGCAATGAGAAGAAGAAGATTTACAGAAGATTTGGATGAAGAAGAGGACGAAGGAGACGTCAGAGGGAAGAGCAGACGCTGAGTGTCTATCAAACTATTACTGTGAGTTTATGATGGATAATTCAATCAGCCAGAGAAGCATCAGAGTTTGATTAAATTAATTACAAGTGTTTTATTTTACGGCTCCATTATTCCTGAATCCTCTGAGGAATTTAATAAACAAACCCAGGGCGCGAAGTTATCAAAAAACAAGAATCTTTACTCTGTCTTTTTAAAAAGCCTCGTCTTGTTCCGTAAGAAGATCATAAAAATATTCATCGTGACTTGAGGAAACTTTTTCTCCTCCTCTGTTGTGTTTTCATTCTGACCTGGATGTAAATAAACAGTCGTGGACTCAAACTGAGCAGAGAGCTTCGACCCTGCGGCTGTTAATCAGCTAATGCTTCACATCCCAGGTGGACACACACACACACACAAAAACACACACACACACACACACTCGAGAGCTCGGTGGGATTCAGTGCTGCAGCTCGACTGTATCATCACACTTGGCTGACTCTGAAATCTGATCAGGGCTGCTGGGACTTCAAATGACTGTTGCAGAGTTTGTGTGTGTGTGTGTGTGTGTGTGTGTGCAGTAAACCAGAGTGGGACTAAAAGCAGAGCGTTCAGGCATGAAGTGTTCATTTTTCTGTTTCTGTACATGTACGTGTCATTAGTGCACAACTAACAACACAAACCTCTGTGTGTGTGTGTGTGTGTGTTGTCATATCACATTATTTTTCGAGACTGTTTTCCTGTGTTTCGTCTCCACAAAAATCTTGCTTCAGGACAAAATCTCTCAAACTAAAACCTTAGATTCTTCTTTTTTAAATCAAAGTCAGAAGATACAGAAACATGTCGACATATTTCCTGCTTCTTGTTTCCTCTGGAGAAGTGATGATGATTGTTCGCACCGATTTCAATTCCAGTTCAATACCAAGTAAAATCCAAGCTGGTATCTGTCGTATTAATACGATACAGATACAACTCCTTACTGCTTTTTTGAACACCGTGTTTTAACTGTTTGTGGAGCTTCAATGGCTCCAAACATGATTCTGTTTACGCTCTGATGTTGAGTCAACAAACTGAGACTGACTGATCGACTGAACAACAGGTCTGACGCAATCAATTATGCACTGGCCCACACATTCTGTGCTTATGCATCATCCCAGAATGCACTTGCTCATCCAGCATTCACTCATGCACTCATCCCACATGTATGAATATTTCGCCTCAGCATCCTGTGTAATTCCTCGTTTGCACATTCTTCACTGTTGCACTCTGGCTTACGCATTCCACATTTACAATTTCAGATTATCCCACACTTACACACATTTCACACGTATGCATTGGTTTGTGCATTGGCATAAACGTGCGCTTACACATTCTGCACTTATAAATGTATGCACTCTTTGCCTTATCATCCTGTGCAATTCTGTGCTATTGCATTAATGAAGCTCGCGTTAGTTCATGCAGGACACGGAAGTCACACGCCCGGCTGTTACCAGCTGACAGGCTGATGTTCAAATCACATCTCTCCACCCCACTCAACCATTCACAGTTCATTGTAGCAATAAGGCGGTGTATTTAAACACCCTCCATTCACAACTACTGCTGCTACTCCAATGCACCATTCTCTGCTGCAACCGAAGTAACCTCCTCCACCCCAGCCTCCTCCTGTTAAGTCTGCATCAATGTATTAAGTTACTGCTGTATGTGGGTCAATGAGGTGACGTCCCCTTTTTTTGTGTCTGAGTGCAATATTTCCTTCCATCATGAATTGAGTATTTCATCACATGTATTTCTTTATTCTATGAAACCTGTGTTATTTGAACACATCTTTAAACTATTAAAATATAACATGTTTTTTTGTGTTTTGGTTCCTCAAACCCCTAAAATGTCAGGTGGTGCAACCGTCCTGACAAGTATCCATAGTAATTAAACTATTGAAATTAAAAATACAGTGGCATTTTTTTATGCTTGAACCTTTTTAAATAAAACATTCTTTGCAAACAAAAAGAATTTTAAAGCTGTTGAGAAATGTAAAAAACGTTTGTCGCGTAATTTTCACCTTGTCAAATGTCAGGGTGGTGCAACCGTAACATTAGACTTTTATTTTAAAGTGAAGAGAATAAAACAGGAAACAGGAAACTGCATCAGCCAGAGGAGCCCAAATGACATTTGTGACCAAGTGGAAAAGTTTGTAGATTTCTCTGAAATACTGATAAAAAAGGTTTTTTCACTTCATTGGTGACTGGAACAATTTCCATGTCAGGTGGAAAAACCAATGTAATAATGTGAAATGTTATTTTAACATCAAATTATTTATCTTATTCACAAATAAAAGAAATGAAACACACAAAATGAAAATGTATGAGTCACTACAGACACTTGAGAGATACTTGCCAATAATTTCACACAGAAAAAATAACAGGAACATATAAATATATTTTCATATATTTGGTTGCACCACCTGACATTTTTGGGTGCTCAAATTAAAAATACTAAAGAATAATGAACCTAAAAACTTTGAAATGTTGGTCAACTACTGAAATCTGTTAGAAAACATAATTCTTCTCTCAGAAATATGTTTTTATCCATTTTCAAAGAACTTTTTAAAAATACGTTTTTAGACCCTCTTTTTGTCATTGACCCTCATATATCTTCTGCGGAGATGTTTTTCTAGTCTGATTTTGCTCTTCTCCCGACCGATGAAGAGCAAAAACATTGTTTCCCATCAAAAAGGCTTTAAGTGACGTTCTCTGTTCTTCATTTAGAGAAGATTTTGAGTCTATTTCTGATAAAACTGCAGATATCGCCGCGTCCACGAAGACGGCTTCACACTCCGCCATTGTTTTCAAACATTCAGACGCTTCCCGCTGATGCCACATCTGCAGCTCCTACAGCTCCCGCCTCTCTTCTCTGATTGGTCCGGTCAATATTGGACCGGGTGAAATCGGTTGTGGTTGGATCGTAGCAAGATGGATCTGCAGGATTTCAGAAATGAATCAGGCAGCTCCATCTGCTCTGAGAGGTTAATCTAACATCACTACGCTGCAGATCTCACATGTTTTGTTTTTGCATACTGACATCTACAGACTGAATTTCTGTTCGGATGTTGCATTTACAGAAGAATAACCTCGGTTTGATGCACGTCTTAAAGCTTGGAGCAGCCTTTGAAAGTTAAAATATACTTTTAATTTCATCTTCTCCAGCAGCGACAAAACAACTCCCACATTTCTGTCCCGTCTGCCTCCAAGGACGCGATCATAAATTCATTTTCTGGGGATCAGAGTCGCAGAGGTTCAGTCACTTCCAGGAGTTTTGTCAGTTTTTCAGCACCTTCAGCAAACTCCTCCCAGCTTTTTATTTTTTTAAAATAAAGGGCAATAAATACTTTTTAAGAAGGCAGCAAAGAAAACAGCTCTGACCTTCAGCTACTGTTAGAATAACACAGACATGAAATCAAGCGTCAGAATCTCAGGATAAAAATCTGAACACGTGACGGGGGCCTCAAACACCGAGGTCTGCCTACACGCAAAAAGGTTTGATCATTGTCTGCTTAAAAGAATTCAGGCGACAAAGTTAATTAATGACTTAACTACTTCGACTATGGTTAAAACTTATAATTTCATCAAGTGAATTTCGAACAAAACTTCCCTATACAAAATAATGACATCAAAGGTTGAAATATTTATGACTTATATATAATAATATATAAGTTCATAATACAGTAGATGTTAATTCAATCCAAATCATTTTTACAGGGAATACTGACAAATATTTACTGGTTGGTTTACTAAAAAGTAATTTAGATCAACCAAATCTGTGCAAAAAGTGATTAATTAATTTATATTTACTATTTTTCTCAATGTAAATAAATTTTTATTCTGAAATATCTGGATGAACCATTTATATTTACTAGTTCTATGGGTAGGCAGGTCTACAATTTGATGCTTGTTCAGCCAGTCCAAGCTTTGGTGCATAGACAACTGGTCCAAGCTTTGGTGCATATACAGCTGGTCCAAGGTTTGTGTATTCACAGCAACTTTACGCTTTTTTTGCATCAACAGCCAGTCCACACTTTTTTCTATATACAGCAGGTCCACGCTTTGGAGCATATACAGCAAGTCTAAGCTTTGGAGCATAGACAACACCTAGGAAACAAAGTGAAGGGGGACAAAGTGACCAGGAATTAGAGGAAAATGTTTCCAGGAGAAGAGTAGTGTTTGGAAGTTTTATTGTTTTCAAAATCTGCTCATTTAGCTGATTTGACTCAAACGAGTGAAATCCAATTAAGATTATATATCATACATCCATTGAACACAATTGCATAGTCATTTTTTTCATGTATAAGTTACTAATATTATTTGTTCATACTAGTTTAGCCTAGTTGGTCTGTTTATAGTGTATAGCTCCCCGGGCCTTAAAGAGACAGCAGCAAGAGAGAGAGAGAGAGAAAAAAAGAGTCTTTGAACCCCCACCTCTGATGTAGCGACGCGCTCTTATGTTGATAAACTCGGGGGGGTCAGACTTTTCTTTGAGCCGGTGAATAACAGGAATGAAAGCCAAGCAGGAAAAAAGGCCTGAAGAAGCAGATTCTTTCCGCTGTAATTTCTGCGTCCTCTGCGCCCCCTCCTGCGGTTTACCTGACATTTCATCGATTTCACGCCCCTCTCCTGGCGTCCTCGCCGCGCTCTACACCTGTAAACACGCTGTTGCTCTTTATGGATCTGAGTTTTTCTCCTTCATAAGCAAGTGCAGCAAACTCTGCCAGGTGCCAACCCCTCTGCACCGCTGCCTCGCAGGCATATTCCTGCACATTCATCATACCTGTCGGATGAAGTGACTCTGATTTAGATCCCTTTCTCTCTCACACACACACACACTTTCTTCTTTCTTTCTCTCGTGGAAACAGCTTATTCTTCTCAGCCCAAACCTCGTCCCCTCTGCGTTTATCTCAGCGGCCAAACCCTCGCTCCCCTTATTGCTTCCTGTCAGCTGTTTTCTCTTCAAACGTGCCAGCTCCGTCCGACCTGCTTATCCACCGCCACCACCGCCGCCACTGAGGCCCCACAGCAAACTGAAATCCATCACACCACCTGGGCTCCTTATCACGGCGAGAGGAGAAACACGGGTGGTCCGAACACAGGGAGATAAAAGGAGTAAAGATGGCAGAGATAAGGAGAGGGGAGGATGGAGGAATAAACAAACAGAGGAGAAGAAAAGGAGGAGAGCGAGGAAGCAGCTTAGGAACGACGGCGACGGCAGGATAAGGAAGAGAAGCCAGAGTCTGGAAGACGTGAACGAGATGGAAGATAAGAGAGCAGCAGAGCAGGTGAACAAAGAGAGAGAGAGAGAGAGAGAGAGGACAGGTGACTTCAGTTCAGATTTCTCAAGAATGTCTGAGGAGGAATTCTATGAACTTTCACAAAATCCTGAGAAATGTTTACAAAATGACTTGAAACATTTTCAACATCCTGAGAAGCTCTGATATTAAAATCCTAAAAATAATCTGAGAAAAACCAAACAACTACTCCACAGGTTTATTTCTGCGATATCCCAAGAATCTTTGCATCATCCTGTAAAATATGAAAGACCTGAAAGTTTTTCTGCAAGTTCTTAAGAAACTGGCAAAATCCCTAAAAATGATTCATGTAAGTTCTTGGATAACTTTGCTGAGATTTAGGGTAAATTTTGCAAGGAGAATGTATGAGTGCAGGATGCGTAAGCACAGGATCCTTAAAATGTATCATGGAAACATGTGGAATGTGCAAGTGCAGCAGTGCAATAGCACATAATGCACAAGCGTTATTTTCTAACAAATTTCAGTAGTTGATCAACATTTCAAAGATTTTAGGTTCATTATTTTTTAGTATTTTTAATTTGAGCACCCAAAAATGTCAGGTGGTGCAACCAAATATATGAAAATATATTTATATGTTCCTGTTATTTTTTCTGTGTGAAATTATTGGCAAGTATCTCTCAAGTGTCTGTAGTGACTCATACATTTTCATTTTGTGTGTTTCATTTCTTTTATTTNTGAATAAGATAAATAATTTGATGTTAAAATAACATTTCACATTATTACATTGGTTGTACCACCTGACATGGAAATTGTTCCAGTCACCAATGAAGTGAAAAAACCTTTTTTATCAGTATTTCAGAGAAATCTACAAACTTTTCCACTTGGTCACAAATGTCATTTGGGCTCCTCTGGCTGATGCAGTTTCCTGTTTCCTGTTTTATTCTCTTCACTTTAAAATAAAAGTCTAATGTTACGGTTGCACCACCCTCACATTTGACAAGGTGAAAATTACGGGACAAAAGTTTTTTACATTTCTCAACAGCTTTAAAATTCTTTTGATTTGCAAAGAATGTTTTATTTAAAAAGGTTCAAGCATAAAATAATGCCACTGTATTTTTAATTTCCATTTACAATAACTGACATTCAATTTTTAGAGTTTAATTACTGTGGATACTTGTCAGGACGGTTGCACCACCTGACATTTTGGGGGTTTGAGGAACCAAAACACAAAAAAACATGTTATATTTTAATAGTTTAAAGATGTGTTCAAATAACACAGGTTTCATAGAATAAAGAAATACATGTGATGAAATACTCAATTCATGATGGAAGGAAATATTGCACTCAGACACAAAAAAAGGGGACGGCAAGTCATTCATCCATATATGTTTATAGTCTGTGGCCTCATCTTTGTCTTCTATGAGCTTCTGTCTCTGTTGTGCTGCCCCCTCCTGGTCTGGAGGTGAAGTGCAGCCCCTTCCCTGCTTCTCTCTGCATCTCTGTCCTGATTTGTATCCTCTGTGTTTAAGTACGGTGATTTTAAACTGAAATGAAACTGTGCAGCTGCTGCACGTCCTCTCGTCCTGTATCAAGTTCAAACAAAGCTTTTATGCTTCGTCTAAATCTGAGCAGGAGATAAAAGCCTGTAAGAAACTTTCCCACAGCTGAATGTTTAAGCAGCAGAGAGAGAGAAAAAAAGACAGAGTGAGAGAGAGAGAGAGGGACTCACTTTGTGCCGCTTTTAGCTTTTAGCATGGCGTGACGAGCCATTTAGCGAGCAGCGGCTTTAAAGCTCTGTTGTAACACTCAGAACTGAAGTGACCCCGCAGGAGACGAGTGTCACACGGGGGGAAACTCGCGGCTTTTCAGCAGAGGACAGGGCTTTTTGGGGCGCCGCTTTGTCCTCGCCAACAATGGACGTTACGTAAGAGATAACTCAGAGAGAGCTGCCCCCTGATGCACAAAAACATGACAAGGTTAGGACGAGAATACGGGAGCGAGAGTGTGTTTCTGTGTTTCTGTGTTCGCACTTCAACCATGGCTGTAAACACCACATCAGGGAAAGTTTGTCCACAACCAAACATCACACGAAACAAACACAAACAGACTCCACTTCCTCACTGCAACTCTGCAAGAGACGACGGTGAAACCAACACGTTTGGAGGAAACAGGGCCACGAGAGGACACGGTCAACTTTCATTCATGGGTCTTTGCTGCTGCTCTCCTTTCCCTAACTTTTCACAAATGCACATGGACGATAAAAGAAGTGTGCTCTCCCTTCCCTTGCTTTTTGTGAATGTAAATCTAAGTCAATGCATCAGCGATTCATGTAAGAAAATTAGAGAGTAAAGAGGTGTACTCTACCTGCCTCATTTATTCATGTTTGCAGATGAAAGAGAGGTGGAAAAAGCCCTTCCTATCTTTCGTTTTTTAATTTTGTTTTTGTACCAACATCAACAAGAAAGGAGATGTGCTTGCCATGAGAGTGGGGAGGTGTAACAGCCTTGGTATTTCATGTTAATGGATGAAAAACTAAGGCTGTGTGCTCTTCCTTACTGGGTCTTTTATGCATGCACCTGAGAGAAGGTGATGTGCTCTCCCAGCCTTTGCTTTTCACAATTAAAGATGAAAGAGTTGGACGTCGTGCTCTTCCTGCCCTAGCTTTTCATGAATGCACATCTAAGAAAATGCCTTGACAGTTCATGTCAGAGCATGAGAGAGTAAGGAGGTGTGCTCGACCTGCCTTTGCTTCCTATCTATGTACACAGGAAAAACAGAAGGTGTGCTTCCTCTGCCTAATTTATTCGTGTTTGAACATAAAAGAGAGAAGGAGAGTGCCCTACCTGCCTTGGCTCTTTTTTATTAGGGATAAATCTCAATGAGAAAAGAGATGTGCTCGCCCTGCTTTGACTTTTGATGCCTGCAATAAAAGTAAGAGGAGGTGTGTTCTCCCTGCTTAGTGTCTCATGAATGAAGCTGAGAGACAAGACATGTGCTCTCCCTGCATTAGGTATTTTCATTTGAGTGGCAGGTGTGCTCTTCCCATTCATGCACGAAACTGAAAAAGAAAAGGGATGTGCTCTCCCTGCCTCTGCTTTTAATGTTCATCGACATAGGAGTGGAGAAGTGAGCTCTTCCTGCCTTTGCTTGTCATACAAGCACCTGAGAGACAAGAGACATGCTCACCCAGCCTTTGGGATTCACATTTTTAGATGAAAGAGTAGGGAGCTGTGCTCTACCAGCCTTTTAGTATCATGCATAAACCTGAAAGTGTGGAGATATGTGCTCCACCTGCCTTGGCTATTTGCTATAATCGATGAAAAAGGGGAGAAGTGTGCTCTTCCTACACTTTACTATTCATGCACGAATCTGAACGAGAGAAAGGATGTGTTCTTTCTGCCTTAGCTTTTCATGTTCACAGATGTAGGAGTGGAAAAGTGTGCTCTCCCTGCCTTTTGTTCATGCATAATTTCTGCTTTGGTACTCCACATTCACATGTAGAAGACTAGGGGTGGGAATCTTCAAGCATCTCACGATTTGATTACGATTCTGGGGGCTACGATTCGATTTTAAAACGATTATCAATTGTGTTTTTTCCACAACATTTTTTTTTGTCTCACTGTGTAACTACTCACCTCTTGGTGTTTTTAAAAACAGTAATAATGAGAAACAATGTATTGAGATTATTTCCACTGTCCTTTATTTAACCAGTGGAACTGTGTAGAAAGTTGCAACTGTATTGTGAAGAACAAAAAGTTGCATCATCCTTGGCTTTTAAAAAATTTTAAAATCACAAACATGAATATGTGTTTTTGTTCACATATTCAAGAAAAAAATGTAAACTAAATCTGCTTTTTATGTGCAATATAGCATTCAGACTAAATAAACAACAGCACTTCTAATAAAGAAATTTAACATAAATCTGTTTTGGCAGCTCAGCAAAAGTGCTTTCAGACTTAAGTAAAAATAAATAACTATGAAAAGGCTGCTCTTAGTTTCAAGAAAAAAGTATACTTTTGTACCAACAGCTCAACAATAGTAATGTTAGTGAACAATAATAACATAAACAGGCTGCCCTTTGTTAAAAACAAAATGTTGAATTCTGTACCAGCAGCACAACAATTCTCACTTTCATACTTTGGGAAACGAATAACTTAGGCACAAATAAGTTGGACCTCAAACTTTAACTAAATCCTGAGCACAGAATCCCTTAGGCAAAAAAAAACAGTGGGGGCAGAAGTAGCCACAACAACAGCCGGGCGCCTCCCCTCCTCATGTTTGTGGTGTTACCAAAGTATTTTATCTTCGTGTGGCACAACGTGCATATAACGTGGCTCTTGTCCAGTTCACCACCGTCTATTTTGTAGAAGCCAAAGTGCTCCCAGACTTTAGCTTTCAGTCCACATGGAGGGGGGTGGATCTCACGCTTCGCCATGCTGGTGTGTTGTGTGCTCATCGGAAAGCGTAGAGGTGACGACGCGCTGTAGCACTTGAGTTCCGCCTTTTTTTCATTCCGTCTATTTTACGTTATTTAACATTTAGACATTTGTGAATCGATTCAGATTCGTCCATCCCCGAATCGCGATGCGTCTAAGAATCAATTTTTTCCCCCACCCCTAATGCTACGGCCACACCGGACGCGAATTGGCGAAGTTAGACGTGCGTAACGCCTGTGACGCGCCGCGCTTAACGCCCGTGGCTGGACGCTGGACCAAAATGAGGGACAAACTCTGGCGCGCGGCGCAGGCGTAGTAGACAGCCCGCTCATATTTAGAAAATCTATCCCGCCGATTCAGTCTCTTTGCAATCATGGTTGAGATAACAACGATCGCTCCTTTTTGTTCCGGTCTCTGTAGAGTACACACGACAAGTCGTATAGCTCTGGATGATGGCAAACAGCGCAGATCAACTTCTCCTCCATCTTTCGGTGGGGTTTGAGCAGCAGAGCGGGATTTCAGCCGGTGCAGGTGGCCGGAGCGTCACTCGTCATCAAACCAATGACGAAGGGGGGGGACGTCATCGCTGATTGGCTGCCGCGCCACAGCATCAAGCGAACTGGCGTCGAAAGTTCAATATTTTCAACTCAAGGCGAATTCACGTCCGGTGTGGCCGTACCAGAAGAAGGACAGGGATTTTTCTGAGCAGATCAACACCAAAATATACAACTTATCGCACAAAAATAATCCGTTTCTAGGTGTGCTCTTCACTCAATTTAAATTATTGAAAGTTTTGGAAGTTTGTGACATGAAACTATGAGTTCTGTATTCTGAAACTGTCGAGCGAATAAATCCTGATAGTTTTTATTTACAGTGACGTCTGCAGGAGAGCTGGACTCTGTTTGGAAGTTTCCATCACTCACTGATGATGATGATGATGAAAGTGATGATGATGATAATCAGAGTTTAGCTCTGACAGATGTTGAGCTACATCAGAACTAATCTGATGAAATCATTTGTTATAGAGGACAATAATTAAGACACTGATCGTGATCATCTTCACACACAGAGCTGGACGTTTTAACAGCTGCTCGTGAGGAAAACAAGGCTTTTATGCCAGAAATCAATCATCACAGAGTCGTCACGTTTTCTACGGAGCTGGACGTGTGAACGAAAACGAAACAATGAAGTCGTTTTCATCCCGAGGGAGACGATGAGTCACTGCACGAGTTTTTATCCTCGACCCCACAGGAAGAAAGAGAGAAGCTGAAAATCGTGAATAATGTGACGCTAACATCTGTGTTTGTTTGTGTCTGAACATCAAACACACACACACACACATGTGCACAGATTTTTGGGAGCGCTTGTGGATTGTTCCCGTCCAGGTGGTGATGGAGCAGCTGGGTGGAGTTTGTGTGAGTCTTTAAAAAGCTGCCAGCTCTGAATCAGAGAGAGAAACCAACGCCAAGAACCAGAAACACACAAACAGAGAGTGAAAATCCACAGGAGCAGAGGTTTTACTCCAAAAACTACAACTAAAACCTGATTAATCAGAGTTAAAGTCTCTAAAACACGGAGTAAATTATCCGTGCAGTCATTATTTACACACACCTGGATGATGGTGTCGAGCCTTAAAAGGAGAGAATCAGAGAGTTTATCCGCTCCATTAGTGAGGCTGACTAAAGTTTTTATTTCTCTGAAGCGAAACGTAAACCCATCCAGCATCTCTGACCCCGAATCATGAGGAGAAACTCGGCGTGAGGCAGCCGTGGCGGTAATTAGCTGGAAACGAACGCGCTAATGACACGTTGGATTTGTTGGATGGACTTTTGAGCAGACGGAGTCATCAGCCCGGAGGCTTCGTACGTCAAAAACAGAAACATTAAAACTGATTTCAGATCCAGCAGAAAACTTCGTCCTCTCCTTGGATTGGTGGATTTATTAAGAATCCTGGATGGGTCGAAGGAGAGCCGACAGTTTTAATGACTCGCTCTGAATGCGCCTTCGGGGTCGTCTCATCGTAAACAACATACGACGCCTCCATCGTCGGCGCCGTAAATCTAAACGCTGACGGCTTTAGAGGTTTCCTTCTGCTCCTTCGTTTCCTCTTTGGAGTAATAAACCAGGAAGCTTCAGGACATTTCTCTCACTTTATTTGTAAACTGTGATTTATTATTCATAACCCAGATGTATTTAACTCTCACGCACATCATTTTAAACTGAGTTGAGCTCGTTGCCTGTTGACACTGTGGCAAAAAGTTCACTACACCTTGGGTCTAAAAACGTATTTTTTAAACGTTCTTTAAAAATGGATAAAAACATATTTCTGAGTGAAGAATTATGTTTTCTAACAGATTTCAGTAGTTGACCAACATTTCAAAGTTTTTAGGTTCATTATTTTTTAGTATTTTTAATTTGAGCACCCAAAAATGTCAGGTGGTGCAACCAAATATATGAAAATATATTTATATGTTCCTGTTATTTTTTCTGTGTGAAATTATTGACAAGTATCTCTCAAGTGTCTGTAGTGACTCATACGTTTTCATTTTGTGTGTTTCATTTCTTTTATTTGTGAATAAGATAAATAATTTGATGTTAAAATAACATTTCACATTATTACATTGGTTGTACCACCTGACATGGAAATTGTTCCAGTCACCAATGAAGTGAAAAAACCTTTTTTATCAGTATTTCAGAGAAATCTACAAACTTTTCCACTTGGTCACAAATGTCATTTGGGCTCCTCTGGCTGATGCAGTTTCCTGTTTCCTGTTTTATTCTCTTCACTTTAAAATAAAAGTCTAATGTTACGGTTGCACGGTAATATCTTCTAAACCACTAACTTTGCTCATTTTGAGTGAAAACTTTGAGTTAAAAGTTCAAAATTTTAAGAAAGTCAAACATTTTGAAAGAAAAACATCAAAATTTTTGGAACAAATAAGAAAAAATTTTGAGTTAATTGAGTACACGTTAAGATCAGTCAAAATTTTGATATAAAGTCTAAAATTTGGGTCAATAAAGTCAATTTTTTTTAGATAAAATAGCCAAACTTCGAGTATTTATCTTATAATTTTGAGTTAAAATGCTGAAAACTTTGAGATAAAATATCAAAAACTTTGATTAAACTTTGGGATAGAGAAAAAAGGGAAGTCTGAGTCAATTAATTTAAAATTCTGAGATAAAAAGTCATAAATTTCGAGATAAGAAGTCTTAACTTTGAGTAAATGTCACATTTTTGAGAATCGGAGTGAAAATGTCAAAACTTTGAGTAAAACAAGTTGAAAATTTTGAGGAAAAAAAAGTTAAAAACAAAACATTTGAAACTTTGAGATCAAAAATCAGAAATTTGGGTCATTGAAGTTAAAAGTTTACAGAAGATACTTGAAACTTTGTGATAAATTGTCAAGAATTTAGATCAAAGAAGTCATAATTTTGAAACTAAAAGTTAAATATTTGGAGAGGAAAAATAAAGTCACATTTCTGAAATGTAAATGGCCAATATTTTGAGTTAAAGAGTTTGAAATGTTGAGATACAAAGGGAAAATCTTTGATGTAAACCATGGAAACTTCGAGATAAAAGTGGAAAATTTAAGTGAAAAAATTACAAATTTTGAGAAAAAAGTTGAACATTTGAGATGAAAAGGGGTCAATGACAAAAAGAGGGTCAAAAAACTCATTTTTAAAAAGTTCTTTGAAAATGGATAAAAACATATTTCTGAGAGAAGACGTCACATCATTGACCCAAAGTCAAAATTTGGACTTCACACAAGCAAAAACAAAACTAAAATCTTAGCAAAGCAAGTTTTTTTCATTTTTTACAACCAGTGGAAACAGGCTCCTGAAGTTCACTTTTCTGTGACTGAAACTTTGTGAGAAGTTTTCTTCGGAGTCTGAATCCCTGGACTCTGAACATCGATGAGGTTGAACTCTGTGACGACACCGCGGGGTCGAGGCTGATTCTCAGGGAGCAGATTTCTCCGAACTCCAGACTGGGACTAAATTTTGTGTGAAAGTTAAGCAATGAAGCAGAAGCAGCGACGACGACGGCGATTTCTCCTCCTCAGATCCCCGGAGTCTCACATTCAGACGCTAACTGCAAATGGAAAACGTGCTAACTGCAAATTGAATGTCGCCTAACGGAGGCGTCTGCTGTGAGAGACGGGGGGAGACGAGCAGGTCGACCCCCCCCCACCTGAAAAACAAAAGAAGTGCAGAGGAAGCTTTTTTTTTTTTTTTTTTTTTTTCTGACACGATGTGAGGAGGATCTTCAGAGCAGAGTGTGTGTTCGAGTGTGTTAGCGCCAGATTTTCAATAAGACAGAAGTCACAGACGCTCATTTTTCTTTTCCTGGTGGCTCACAGAGTTCAGAGGAGGTGAGCGTGTGTGTGTGTGTGTGTGTGTGTGTGTGTGTGTGTGTGTGTGTGTTTCCATCCCCTGCCTGGCACATTTGGACTCTCCTGGCTGAATTCTCACATCTTAATCCCTGCAGGCCTCTTGTTGCTAACCACAACCACACACACACTCCACAACAAACCCATGAAACAATATCAGATCATTACTACACACACACACAGTTTTACACACACACACACACACACACACACACACACACAGAGGCGTTGAGGTCTCAGCTGAACGTCTTGTTTTGTTTTTAATAAAGCTGTCATGGCGTTAGCTCTGGTTGTTTTCTCACACTCGGCTGACTGAGAGAGAAGAGGAAGAGTTGGAGATGGAGAAAGTCCCAGAGCTGTTTAAAAAGCCTGAAGCTTTAAAAACAGGGACGAGAAATGAAGGAAACACTCACAAATACTTTCAGAAAGAAGAATCTTTAGCCCCATTTTAGAGAAAATTTAACTGCAACACAAAATAAAGAAACACAGAGTCTGAAATGTGCAGTTTTTACAGAAAACAGTTTGTGTCTGAAAAACTATTCTCACTCTCGCCTCACACTGAACAGAGGGATAATTTTTTCTTCAAAAAGTCTAAAGATCAAGATAAAGTTAAAATTATGACAAAAAAATAAGAAAATGAATGTTGCGTTGAAGAGTCAAACATTTGATTCCAAATGTCAAAATTAGCTTAAAGTTGTAAAGGTATGAGATTAAAGTTGTAAAGTAACAAGACTAAAGTTGTTAAGTTACGAGATTAAAGTTGTAAAGTTACGACAATGAAGTTGTAAAGGTATGAGATTAATTAAAGTTTATAAAGTTATGAGAATTATGTTGTAAAGTTACAAGAATAAAGTTGTTAAGTTATTGGAATAAAGTTGTAAACTTTTGAGATTAAAGTTGTGAAGTTACAAGACTAAAGTTGTTAAGTTATGGGTATAAAGTTGTAAAGTAATGACAATAAAGTTGTTAAGGTATGAGATAAAGGTTGTAAAGGTATGAGATTAATTTAAGTTTATAAAGTTATGAGAATTAAGTTGTTAATTTATGAGATTGAAGTTGTAAAGTTACGAGAATAAAGTTGTTAAGTTATTGGAATAAAGTTGTAAAGTTTTGAAATTAAAGTTGTAAAGTTACGAGACTAAAGTTGTTAAGTTATGGGTATAAAGTTGTAAAGTGATGAGACTAAAGTTGTTAAGTTATGGGTATAAAGTTGTAAAGTTATGAGATTAAAGTTGTAAAGTTATGACAATAGAGTTGTTGAGGTATGAGATCAAGGTTGTAAAAGTATGAGATTAATTAAAGTTTATAAAGTTACGAGAATTAAGTTGTAAAGGTATGAGATTAAAGTTGTAAAGTTACAACAATGAAGTTGTAAAGGTATAAGATTCATTAAAGTTTATAAAGTTACGGGAATCAAGTTGTAAAGGTATTGGATTAAAGTTGTAAAGTTATGAGATTAAAGTTGAAAAGTTACGAGTATAAAGTCATAAACAGAGCCATGACATGTGCACAAGATCATTTAGGTTATGACTTTATTCTTTTAAGTGTGGCCCTAATCCCCATTGTTATACTTTGTTATTAAAATAAAATCCTGAGAGCTGTTTTTTCCACTTATTTTTATAACAGGTGAAAACAGGCTCAAACATGTTTCTGTTCATTTACGATGAATTAAATCCCAACTAGTCCCAAAGTCACGAGTGCAGAGTTTTAAATGTCTGAGAAACGACTGTAAATGGAGTCGACTCCGCTGGGAAAAAAAATTTTGTTTTGGAGACGCCACATTTCAGGAGCTGCTGACACAAACCCCGATGACCACGTTCATCTCGGCGACAGGAAAACGAGTGTAAACGAGTGTGAACGAGTGTAAACGAGTCCTTCTAGGGCCAAAAACTCCTGACATGTGAGTCTGAACTGGACGACAGGAAGAGTCTGAGAACAACAGAGCAACCTGACAGAGAGCCAGTCCTGTCGCAGTCATTCACACACACACACACACACACACACACACACACACACACACACACACACACACACACACACACTCATGGCGTCAGATGCAGGGTGAATATAGATGCTCACTTACTGCATCTGTGAACCATCAAACATCTGCTGGTGTGTGAGCGTTTTCAGGGTGAAGCTCATCAAACTGAAACGTTTCTGTCCTGTGATGATGTGAGTGAGCGACAGACGCAGGTGAGAGAATCACCTGAGCCACCATCACACACTGAGTCGAATAAAACATCCTCATCTGTGAGTGTGTGTGTGTGTGGCTCATTGACTAAAACACTACACGTAACAACCTTTAGCTCAGTCAAACAACCGCCAAGGCTCATGGGAGTTTTCTCCATGAGTAAATAAAGAGTCAAACTTTCTGCAGGAGGATCCTCAGAAAAGATTCTTCAGACTCAAAATCCAACCACTGAGATCTCTAACGCTGTGTGTGTGTGTGTGTGTGTGTGTGAGCACACATCAGTTGACAAACAGAGATCAAATATTGCTGTTGCTTCATGTTTGAGGAGCATCATGACAGAATAACACAGAGTAAACACCAGGATCCTGCAGCAGTGACGACGGCGCAGAGAGAGATGAGCATCATCGAGGAAAAACTGAGTTAAAGATTTCAGCTGCACTGACGCAGAGACATGAACACATGAATACATGATTACATGAATATGAAAACATGGATGAGCAGCTAAACTCTGATCAGAGACTCTGACGCAAACGTTGGTCACATTTAAAGAGTTAATATAGAGACAATGTTAAAGCCAAGATTCACCGTTTTCCAAGAGAAGAAGGTCTGTTAGTCAGAAAGCTTTTGGGTAAAAAATCAGAGGGCCTGTTAGTCAGAAGGTCCATTACTCAAAAAGCCTGCGAGTCCAAAAATCAGGAGGTCTGTTGGTCAAAGGCCCATTAGTCAGAAGGACTGTAAGTCAGAAAGCCCTTTAGTCCAAAAATCAGGAGACCTGTTAGTCAGAAGGCATTTTGGAACAAAACCAGAGGGTCTGTGAGACAAAAGGCATTTGGGAGCAAATATCAGAGGGCCTGCTAGTCAAAGACACATAAGTCCAAAAATTCTTCTTCTAAAAGTTAGAAGGCATGTTAGTATGAACAATCAAGATGTCAATTAGTCTAAAGGCCCATTAATCAGAAAGACTGTTAGTCAGAAAGCCCTCTAGTTCAAAAACCAAGAGGCCTGCAAGTTAGAAGGCCCCTTTGCTCTAAAGGCCCATTAGTACAAAAAATCAGGAGGTCTATTCGTCAGAGGGCAGGCCAGTCTGAAAATCAGTCAGTCCATCAGTTTCAAGGCCCATTATTAAGAAAGCCCATTGGTCAGAGGGCTTGTTAGTCAGAAGGACTGTAAGTCATAAAGCCCTGTAGTCAAAAAATCAGAAGGTCTGCTTGTATAGAGGAATTTGGGTACAAATATCAAAGGGCCTGTTAGTCAAAAGGTCTGTATCTCAAAATGCCCATTAGTCCAAAAATCAGGAGGCCTGTTAGTCAGAAGGCATGCTAATCTGAAAATCAGGAGGTCAATTGGTTTCAAGGCAAAGTAGTCTGAAAGCCAATTGGTCTAAAAACCAAGAGGCCTTCTTGTTAGAAGGCCAGTTTGACAAAAGGCCACTTGGTCCAAAAATCAGAGGGCCTGTTAGTCAGAAGGCCCCTTTGCTCCAAAGGCCCATTAGTACAAAAAATCAGGAGGTCTATTAGCCAGAAGGCATGCTATGAGTTTTAAGGCCCATTCTCAATAAAGCCTGTTGGTCAGAAGGACTGTAAGTCATAAAGCCCTGTAGTCCAAAAATCAGAGGGCCTGTTAGTCAGCAGGCATGCAAGTCTGTAAATCAGTAAGTCCATCGGTCTTATTGCCCATTATTTGGAAAGTCCATTGGTCAGAAGGCTTATTAGTCAGAAGGCCTGTAAGTCATAAAGCTCTGTAGTCCAAAAATCAGAAGGCCTGTTAGTCAGAAGGCCCCTTTGCTCTAAAGGCCCATTAGTACAAAAAATCAGGAGGTCTATTAGTCGGAAGACATGCTATGAGTTTTAAGGCCCATTATTAAGAAAGCCTGTTGGTCAGAAGGCTTGTTAGTCAGAGGGCCTGTAAGTCATAAAGCCCTGAAGTCCAAAAATTAGAGGGCCTGTTAGTTCATAGGCCTGTTGGACAAAAGGCCCATTAGTCCAAAAATCAGAGGGCCTGTTAGTCAGCAGGCATGCAAGTCTGTAAATCAGTAAGTCCATCGGTCTTATGGCCCATTATTTAGAAAGCCCATTGGTCAAAAGACTCATGAATCAGAGGGCCTGTTAGTCATGACGCCCATTGGTCAGAGGGCTAAATAGTCTAAAAACTGCTTTGGAATTGCCCCCTGATTTTCTGACTGATGGGCTTTCTGACAAAAACAGGTGACTCCAAATCATCTCTAATTCAGATGCAATCAGCAGAGAGAGAGCAGAGATGCAACACATGCTCACGTCAAGAAGTCGAACCAGCAACTCCTGCAACAAGATCACAGGTGGAGTGTTTCAGGTCTGACCCGGTAAAAACAGGTTTGCTCTCAGGCTGCAGCAGAATCTACCTTCACTGTAAAGAGAATCAAACACCAGGCTGACGATCACTGGGGGGTTATTAAACCTGGGCTGCATGAGGAAGTGGAACGACGACACAGGAAGTTCACCAGGGATTAATTAAGAAAACAAGACGAGCTAATCTGTTTGAGCTGCGAAACTCTCGGGATGATTCGCTCTGACAGGTAGAGCTAAAGTTTGAAAGTGGATTTTCATTTCCCAGCGGCCGAAACAGAATCCAGCTGAAGCTCGACACCATCTCAGTCTGAACTCACAGCGGCTCAGAGGTGAGAGGAACTAATAAAGGCACAATATGAGAAACGCACGCGTGACGAGGGGCAAGGAAAGGAAAACGAAATCCAGAGTTCAAACATATCAAAAGTGTTGTTTCATCAAATTATTCCAAGTGGTGAAATTTCTCCTGTAAAGTCCGTTGTTTGTCTGTCTGTCGTGTCCGTTCTCATCAATATCAGCAGCTTCACAGTCTTAGAGCATTTCCTCCTCAATGTCAATCTGACAAAGCTGCAAGTCTTTGTTTTCAACAGGGTTCTAGCTGCAACACTAAAGTCACCCCATCCTTTTCTGTTGAGTTTTCATCCCAGGACAGCTTGTGATAGACAACAAGTGCTCCCTGCTTGACTGGTGTCAGGGAAATTTCCTCTATTGAACTCACAAATTCTAATTGCAAAAATTGCAATCCACAGTGTGATGAATCAGAGCCTTTAATCATGCAGCATGGAGAGGAGACTTCAGGAAAGTGTCCTCTCCCGATGGTGACATTCTGTTTCCTTATATACAGTCAGGGTTACAACAATAAAAACTTCACAACCCACTCCCTGCATTCCAAACCTAGGGACAACAAAAAGCAGCTCTCTCTGATCAATCAGTTGTCTCCTATCTTGATCAATGGATGTCCGCTGAAAAACCACTCCTTCACCAAACGACCCCAAATGGGGCAATAAAACTCCTAAGGGATTAACTTCCTCCCCACCTAAACCTCCTGGCAAAGAAATCATCTACTAACCCCTGGACATCTGTTTTGCCCTTACACTGGTCTTGTGTAATAGCTCTATTAGAGGCTTGTTTATTGGCTAACAGGCCTGTGACTCACTCCTACAGTAACCAATCACCTTACACTTCACAGGAAGCAGATGCAGCCATTTAGATCATTGGTGAGACCTATTTATCGCCATGGGTCTTCAATCACTTACAGTAGAGGCACAATCTGTGACTGTGAACCTACAATTTCATGATTTTTGTTGAACCTTTTCACAAAGAGAGGAATAAGTTGACTACAAAGAGGACACTGAGCACTGACAAAGCTGGTTTTGTTTGCACAGAGTCTTCAGACGAGAGCGTGGAGAGTGAGTACAGCTCTACCTGAGACTAAAAACTCTCTAACTCCTACAAAGTTTTACCTAAAAAGCTCAAATTTAACCCAGATGTAGATGAGAAGGTGTAGAAGTGATGTGGTGGATGTTTTATGTCTGACATGAAGCATCTTGAAGTGATTGATTTTCAAAATGTTAAAAAAACGAAGAGGAAAAAAAAGGTGTTTCAGCTGCATTTATCCTGATGTGGACTTTAGCCACATATAAAAACATGACATTTTCTGAAACAAGAGACTTTAATCTTTGAAATGAGATGTCACTGATGAATTTTGACCTTATGGTTCTACAGTTATAAGCCTTAAAAACAGCATGGTAAAAAGGCCAGAATTAGGTGTGATGTAAAAGATTCAAGGATTTGCTCTTAAACTTTTGATCAGCTGATGTACAGACTTTTTCGCTTTAACTGTTGTTTGCAATAAATTACTGACTTTTTTTTTTGTCTCACTCCCATTTTCTCTTGTTGCATTTTGAAACTCTACTTGAAACTTTTTAAGGTTTTGATCAGGTTAAACATACTGAAATCCATTCTAGTTATTATGTCTTATTTGTAGTAAAATGCGTCTTATTTTTCTTGATTTGAGCCACATTCACCAGACCAGGTCATTAAAATGTCTTATTTCAAGTTATTTAAAGACAAAAATGAAGCATCAATTGCTTGTAACAAGTCAAAAAAATCTGCTTATTGGATAAGAAAAAAGTTTCTTGTGTTGAGACATCTTTCTAAGTTCAAGAAACTTCACGAGTGAATTTTTCTTATCCCATGAGCAGATTTTTTTTACTTGTTACAATCAATTTAGACTTTATTTTGTCTTTGAATAACTTGAAATAAGACATTTTTATGACCTGGTCTTGACAACGAGGCTCAAATCAAGAAAAATAAGACAACTTTTTACTACAAATAAGACAGAATTTCTTCCTTAGATTTCAGTTTTTGCAGTGAGTAACTGAAACGTGTTACTCTACATTTTCACATTTGCTTTAAAATTATTCTCTTCAGCGCCAAAGACCAAATCCAGTCGTGAATCCTCAAAGTCTAAACTAAATTTGAACTTGTTTTCCAACAACACTGGGTTACAGAATGTACAAAAACACAATTATTTTAAAATCAGATTATCTTCTGCTCCTGTCTCGTGTCTCTCTTCCCTCATTAAATTGTTGTTTTCCCGTATTTTCTCCCTCTCTCTTCGCTCTGAGTCTGTTTTCTTCTCGTCACAGCTGTCTGGATTTCATCAGTAGTATTACCTCATCCTCTCTCTCTCTGTTTTCCTCCCCCCTCTCTCTCTCTCTCTGTTTGCCGTCACTCTGACTGTATTTCTGTGACAGGCTCGGGGGACGTCTGAGTGTGTGTGAGGGCTGTTCACTATTCTGATCCCGGCTGCGTTACAGCCAGAAAAGCTTTCCAAAAAAAAAAAAAACCCTCCTGACTGAATGGAGGAGAAAGGAATCCAGCTGGAGTAAAAAACAAAAAGCAAAGGATTCATATTTCAGGTTTTTTTTACTTCTGCATCAGCGGAGAGAATATTTGAAAATTGCCCTTTTTACTGATAGGCTCCCCTTCTGCACATATTCTTTCAGAATTCATGAATATTTCACCGTACGGGACCCTCCAAATCATTTTATTCA